>JAUKWC010017325.1:0-19286 GCA_032356245.1 Endocladia muricata | reverse complement strand
TCTTTAAAACGGGTAAGCTTCGTGCACCTGTCAAGTATTGAATGGCATTGCAGCCAATCAGCGCGGAGCAAAAGTGACCACGACTCCCGAAGTGTATCTGCGTGCCACCGCGCTGCGTCCACCACGGAGAGCGCCCTTCCCGCGTACCTGACTTATCTTCCCTGCCGTTTAACAAACTTCGCTCAACAACGTCGTGCCACCAGAACATCCACTCATTCCCCATTCCTTATTCTTTGTTGCTCCTTCCAACTCGCATTCGCAACACTCCCCCCTCACCGTCCACGGCCCCTTTCAAACACAGGCTCTCACAATTCCCACTTTCCCCCCTTTTCCTCAGCTCTGTTTATACCCATACACACAAACACATATCTCATGTCTACTCCCGAAAATCTGCACGTCCCCTAAGACCATGCGCTCTCCTCTGCTCCTTACCCCCACGATTATCAATCTCTTCCCGAGTCTCTCCGGAGTCTTTGCCGGCGACTCCAACGACGATGATAACAACTCCAGCCTCCCTCTCGGGCCTCTCTTCATCTTGTCTCCCGTCGCCGTCGCTCCACGCAACCAGAGTGCCCAGTCTCGTCTGGCCTCTGCTTATTCTCTGCCTGCCCACCCGGAGAGCGCAGTGTAGCAACGTCAGGGTGCCAATGACTCGTTTATCTGTAATCTGCACCAGGATCAGTAGGTTGAGTTGTCGAAAAGGGCTGTCACGGAGCAAAAAATCGGCGAGTATTCGGATTGTTGCTACAGCGAAGTTACTGTGCAGAATCCTATGCAGAGAAGGGAGTGGAAGGGTGATAGCGAGGGGGGGATCGACTATCATTTGTGGAGGCTAGAGGAGGTGTTGTTTGACAGTGTGACTGATGCGCATGTGGTACTGTCGGATAGCGACGAGAGTGGTATGCAATGGGAGGACGAGAAGAAAGCCAACGGTTACAGCTTCGATGGAAAAAACCAGACTTGTGGTTTGGGGTCTTTGTTTGTCTACCGCATGGACTGGACCTAGTATTTGAGGGCACAGGCAATGAATAGCCGAGAGAATGCTAACACACCGGATCGAGAATGAAAGCGCGGGGTGAACTATACACTTAATACGCTTCCCGAATCGTTTGAAATGGACATGGGCGATGAGCAAAGGGTGACCACATTCAGGGAGATTGCTGTTAGAAATGCGCACCAGTCGGCCATAGTGCCAATGACTGTGGAAGAAAACCCGGTCATGATGGAGGTGTTGCGAAGGAATGAGCGTACAGTGGGCCGAGCTGTGGACCAGGCAGGTGATGTCCTGATCGCGTCCAACTTAACCATAGTTGCCTTGCCGATGGTCATGTCGCTCATTCCGGTTGCCCGGTTGTGGCCGACGTCAACACATGTGTCATGCTGTGGTATGCTTTTTCCACCGATGTGTTGTCAACCCTACCTCTCCTCATCAGGGGCGTGGGGCTTGTGCATTTGTCCAAAGTCAAGAGTTTCGGGACCATCGCCTATATTCTTGGCAATAAAGCCCTGGCGCGGATGGAGGTGCGGGCGCCCGAGCGCCAGGACGTGAACTGCTGCATGACGTACATTGAGTTTATTGGTGTGGCAGTGACCGTCATGGTGTTGAGCATGTATCTCGAGCTTGTCGCGATCTCTGTGAGGAGGCGATGATCAGTAGCGACATACACAACATTGGTGAAGTGGAGTGGAATCGCACAACGAGCAGATGGAGGAGCAGTTGGCGTGGGAGCGGCCTGCGGAGAAGGTGGAGCAAGTTGATTTCAACACTGCTCGCAAGTGAATCCAGGAGAAGGTTAGCCAACGTCAGTTGCTATGCTCCGCGCTTTTCCAGGTAGTACAAGAAGCATTTTCGACTCCCCCTTGTCGCAGCGGAAGGTTTTTCGCCCCAACCTCGCTTCGTTAACTTCCGTCTTCGCCGGGCCTCCACGCTCTGCCCACCGCAACGACGAACGCTCGAGTACCCGCTGGTTTGTGGGTTCTCTCTTCACCTCAGCCACAGCGTCGAGTCAAAGAGATTTATTCTAGGGTTTTTGTGAGTCGGTTCTGCGCTGGGTAACACGTGACTTTTTACCGATTCAAACCCCTACTGCCTATTGCACCGTAAGTCACAAATGAGGCCAGAAAGAATGCAAAATATATTTGTAAATATACGAATGACACATATCAGTATTATGGTATTGCAAATACTGCATATGTGTACACTTCGTTCTTGTCCGTTTTGGTCTTGAATTGAATCGTAAGAGTAGATCTTTACTTGCTTACAAACGGCAAGATATAGACTACTGCCGAGAACAGTCGAAAATTTCAACCCCATTACAGTACAGTGCTGTACATAAGTATTAGACCACCTCTATTTCAGTTCTGCTCACTTTCACATATGTATTTGGAGGCAAAAGAGGTAGTAAGGCGGCCGGTAAACAAATATCATAGTATGGCCAAGAGGCCGAAGCTAATGAACAGCCACTGCCGAGCATATCAAGACGCAAGCAACGAATTGGGGGGACAGAAGTATAAACCGGATTCAGACAGAGAGGTAGCTCATGTTGTTTCATAATCGATCGGTAGAAAATTGTTGCACCTCTAGTATCTAATTGGACATCTGGCCCCATATGAAGCCAAATTGCACCATATGAGGCCAAATTTCATGTCGAAGTATAAAACCATTAGGAATTTTGTTAACTCCTTCTTTGTGCCCAAGCGGCACCTCGTAGTATTGACAGTGCGGACAGACCGACGCTGTCCAACTTCATTTACAGGAGAAGCGAGAATCCCACCGAATATCCTGAAGAGTCCTCAACTTTCTTAAACTATATTTCCTACTTCCGACCCCACCACATCGTCGAATCGCTAGTTCGTACTCGCATTCGCCTTGTAACGTCCGACTGCAGGTGTCGACAGATGTATGATGCCAGCTGGAAGGTCAAGAAAGCCGTGGGAACCGTCGGAGATGTCAACAAGTGCAAGTTCAACGGCGAAAATGTCAGTAATGTCCTCGTAAGCTGAGAGCTTGCCGACAGAGTAGAGTTCATGTCACTGCGACTGGAAAACATCAAAACGTGAGAGAGAATGGAAAATCTCGCGGAATAAAAACCATAATTGGTAATTGGAGCTCGGGGCAATTGGGGTTTCAGTTGGACGTTTCTGACTGAGATGTTGATATCGACTCCGTCACACCCTTCGATGAAAAAAGTCACAATGTCGCAAGGAGCGCAATCCAGGATGCGTTTGGCCCAGTCATCGAGGTCAATATTATAGTGTGTACTCTTACTGAGGTCACACTGGAAATGAACGGATTCATTTGCACAAAGGTCTTGGAAGGTTATTGGTCCAATTGGCGAGATTGTCTCTGAGAGCTTCTAATTTCCATCATCGACCACATGTGGCTACTTGATGTGAGTGTTTCCGCATCATTGTCACAGCTGCATGGCTGTGTGGAGGAATAGCGAACTGGAAAACGGATATTTCGAATCAGCAAGCAAAGGTGAAATCTTACGATTTTTCGGAGATTTGGTGCTGATTAAAAGATGTCAGCTCAAAAGTCCTCGCAATTTGTGGAGCAGCATTATGATCAGCAAGTATCTGGCATCGTTTCTTTTTGGTGCCATCATGCATCGCAACAGTCTCGAGTATCTCCACACCTGCATTGGACTTACCGGAACTAGAGGGCGTACTGAGACTATACATTCGAGACAGAACCTGTTCAAACGGCTTATTGATGCAACCAACTATCATCGGGCCACCGAAGTGAAACCATATCAGCGCATATGCGTTGATGAGAGTTTGTCAAGGTGATATGGGCCAGCGAGGAGCTGGATTTCTGCTAGTGCTCTGCACTATGTTTCATAAGAACCGGAGCCCGAAAGCGGAGGTGAAATCAAGTCAGGTTGTTGCAGTGTCAGTGGCAGCATGATTAGTGTTGAGCTTACGTCACCGGTCAATTGCAATGTCCACCAACAGGTCGAGAGCGGCTACAACTACGGCACTTCAGTGGTTATTAGATTAATCGAACTGTAGTATCGAATTGGCAGAGTCATCTGTGCTGAGTAGTACTTCGCATTGGTTGAGACTGCGAAGGTGCTTCTTGAGCACGGCCTGAAGTTCACGGGTGCTGTCGAGTTAGCCAGAAAGAGAAACCTCTTTGACTATCTTTCAGGACTGTAAATAGCTGACAAGGGTTCCCAGGTCACGATGGTCACTATGGATCCTAATATTATCGCCATTATGTGGGTTGAACGGGATGGATGCTACTTCATCAGCTCTCCGCGGACAAGTTAGACTGAAGAAAATGTATAACGTGAGAGGTGGAGATTTCATTACGGAAGCCGTCACCAAGAGAATGCTGCAATATCTATTTCAAAACTGTGTGAAAATTAGTACAGAAAATGCTTCTAGGTCGACAAGCACAACCGCTCTCGCCACGAATAACACATATTGGGAGAGAAGGTCGAGGCTAAATACTGGGCAATAAGGTTCAGCACCTCTCTTCTGGCCTTCTGCATTTTCGACTCCTGTGGACGGTAACTGGCATGACGAAAGGGCAAGGTGTTGCCTCTGGGCGACTATGACTGCCAATTGAAAGATGGAATCATCGACAGTGGTGAGGATGGGGCTTTGTAGACTCGTAGAATGCCTGCACCTGAAACTCCGAATGATAACATGGACTTTAAAAAGTGACTTTGGGGTTCATCTGACGCCCACAAAGCGTAGAAATCTGCCTTCTGATAGGACGTCATCAAGTGTGGCTTACTTGTCGCGCTGTTCATGTTGTATGAACAAATCGAAATCGAAGTGTATATGTTCTGGATTTTACCGAAATATTCTTCGAGAAGTTTACATTTGTCATCCTGAAACTGGCAGAGACTGATTTCAGCAGCATATCCGGGAGGTGCGTAGGTTCCAGTATAAAGGAAAGCAGGATTAATGTTTGAAAGGTTTGTGTAATTTAATAAGCAAAGTCTGAACCTGAAATTGGTGAGCTTTCCCTGTTACTATTGTAGTTGTCAGTTACGAATACCTAGCAAAATTAAAAAAGATTCTGAAGCCCCCAACGAATCTATTGGCGTCATGTGACTTGGTCGATTTCGTTCTATCGCTGTAGAATACCCCTGTAAAAGATATCACCGAATACTGTCTGCTGTTCAAGTGGGCTCTTTAAAAGAATCCGGAAACACAACCACTTCGGAACCTGCTGAGTCTTGAGAAGAAGAATTCGAAGCGCCAAGGTGCTCAGCGAGAATCGAACTAGCGGGCAGAAGCTCTCCCAGTAGCTTGGAGACCACTAGACTAATTCGTCGCAGTCAGGAATAGTGTAGAAAGTTTTTTTACATGAACTCGAAAGGAGCACAAGGTGGGTGGTAGAGATGCTAAACTGTCAAAGTCTAATAAAAATATCGAAGGTTTAATTAATTAATTTCAGTCATGATTTTGACCCTATGTAAAGCCAACTTACCACCGAGAAAGTTTGGAAGATATACAATACGTATGGTGAATATGGTAGTTGTTATATGTGTAATTTATCTCACCCCCTTCTATGATATCAAAACAAAGGGTACCCTACTCTGTTGCTCTACAACTTTGAATACGCAAAAAGCTCGCTGAGTTTTACTACAGCTCACTCTGCCAGAGTAGAGTACTCAAAGACCTTCACGTAGATACAAAGAACAGCGAAAGTGGACGTCTCCTTGATACTTTAATTGGCCCCATTCGAGGCCAAGTGTCCACTAGACACCAGGAAGTGTCTATCGGAGAGTGAACTCTGCCTCACATGAGGTCAACCTTGGCCTCATAAGAAGCCAACTGACCACTGAAAGAGTATGTGCAATATACGGTACGTATGGTGACCATGCTAGTTGTTGTACGTGTGGTGCATCTTATACCCCTTCTATGATATTATAATGGAAGGCTGCAAACTCTACTGCTCTCCAACTCCGACTGCGCGAAAAATTCGCGGAGCATGTAGACAGCTCAAAGCTGTCCGGAAGGAGTACTCCACGGGCTTGAAGTAGATACCAAGGACAGAAAAAGTGGACATCTCCTTGACCCTTTAATATCCCCGCGAAATTTGACTTCATATGAGGCCAAATGCCCAGTAGATCCTAGTTGCGTGCGTGACCTACACGGACGTTGGGCAGAACTGCTATGTATTCAGGTCTGGGATGGCCCCACGCCCCCACGTATAATTGCATGGGGGAGCTACCGTGCGCCCTGTCGGTTCATACTCAAATATGGGCGAGTGGCGAGCCATCATTATAATCATGCTGACGGAGGCCGACTGCTTTCTGCAGTATTACGGATGATACCGATTCTGGCGAAACAAGCGGCCCAGCTGGCGGTAGCGCTTGATCATATATCAGAGATGCGCAGTGGTAGCACGGACAGCGGGAGGAGGTGACGGATGTGTTGGGGGTTGTGGAGGTCTGCACGGCGGCGTCAGGTGGAATCGGATGTGATGTGGAAGGATTCGAGCGGGTCAAAGAGTGACACAGGTGGGGAGAGGTTGGACATGGTGGGAGAGGGGGGATCGGTGGTGAGGAGGTTTGAGGGTGCGAATGGGGCGAGTGCGGAGGATAGGGTTTGATGGCGCGCTCGGCGAGGTGAAGCATTGTAAATCTGAGGTGGATAGGTTGCGGGAGGAGGACGAGCACCAAAGAAGGCATCAAACCCCATTTGGCGGTAGTGGACGGCACGCGGAGCGCAGATATGAAAGAGGAGGGTAGCGTGTTTGTGGGGAGATTTGCTGGTAAAGCTTGTGAGGAGCGACAAGAAGAATATCGCTGTCGATAATTGAATGACGGTACCGTTGAAAGCTGTAAGAGCGGTTTTGATGTTGACGTGCTGTTTGCTAAGAAACATTTTCCAGAACGTACGTCTGGGCAGCGGGGGGAAAGAGGGGTGTTAGGGAGTCCAGGATTAGAGTGATACTCATTGCGACTGTGTAACATATGAGTGCAGAAGGCGGTGGGATGGTTTATAGGTCGACATGCTTGCCGGGGGCGTCGAGATATCCAAGGTGGGGACGTGCAGCACTTCCGCAGTACTCGGCGCTGTTGACGAGTAGTTTCGTGATGTTGCGTGTACGCAGAGTGAATCAGCCGAGAGAGTGCGTGCGGTCCGGTCATCAGTATCCGCTTGTCTCCGCACGGAGAGAATGCTCCAAGTCGTTCCGAGGAACGGAAGAGCAAGCTTGAATGCATGATCCCCCACGTCATATTTGTTTGTCTTTGCTTCCAGCTGATGTCAATTCGTTTATGCATCGCACTTGGCGTGTGTACAAATCACCACGGACTAAAGGCGCTGCAGGTGACTTGTGTGATTACGGTGCTTCACGGCTTCCAAACATACGTTGCGATCTCTGCGTCATACGTAATCTTTCAATCTTGCGCGTGCACGTGAACGCGACTCATACCTGGCAGTACGCAGTTGCAGATGAATGCACACGGCTCACGCTCCTTGTTCTGGCTCTGCACCACACGGAAATTCGTGGCGCATGAGTCATCCTCCCAACCACACAAGAAAACACTCGACGTACGTGTGGCTATCAGACTACCATTGTACACACACAGCGCCTGTGGATGCCTCGCACTTTGGGTGCAGAATGGCGCTATTCGACAGGCACCCTGACCATGTTCGAACGAGGGGTATCAACAGGGGTGGATTTTCCGGGACACAAGTGAGTAGACGTTTCTTCGACGTGGCAAACTCTCCCGTTTCGGGGGCTGAGATTCTTCCGCAGACACAAACGCCTCGCTCGAACGCCACGCCGCAAAGAAAACCCCCGTCAAACGTCCATCTCAGTGTCACCGTTGGAGAACCCAAGTCTCTACGATGTGTCCAGGGAGACGCGGATGTACGTATTGTAGTCATGGGCGGATAAGGGAAACTGAGACGCACGTGGACGTCACCCACCCTGACCCGCTCCGCATTGCACTGTCAAATGGGCATTGCGCGGCTGTAACAAAGACGTCCGGGGTGTCCGTTGTGGACTCGCTGTGACGCTCCCTCGCAGTCAGGCACGACGCAGCAGTAGGCAGAGCCGTGCCCGAGATGAGAATTGCGCGGTTGCCCGACCCAAAAGCAGCAGCAGCAGCAGCGAGAACAGCACGATGAACACGTACGAGGTACCATGCAAAACGGTGTCTGCACGCCACACCAACGCACAAACGCCTGATGCAAGGTCCACCATGCCAACCCACGACCTAGCTGCACATCTCTGCGACTGGTTGCCAATCGCGCGCGCTCTGCATGAGCACCACAGTTGCACACGAATACCCCTGACCCTGTGGGGTTGACGCACAGGAACCATGACGGGGCAGCAGCTTGCTACGTGGTAGACTCGAGATGAGGGCTCGACAGTTTTTTCGGGTGCATGTGCATCATGCATGGGTGGCCCTGCGGAGGCAACCCCCCCAAGCCGCACCTGCCACAGACGGCGCGCCGCTCGGTGTCATGCGCCGCGCCAGGACGCTTGCAAGGCGTTGTTGGAGCGTGCGCGCATGCCGTAAGGGGTGCGCGTGCGTGTGGGGGTGGTGGGAGAGCGGGGGATGGGGAGGACGAGGTGCGGTGAAGTGGGGCCGCTTGCATGCATGTTGCGGGCCAGGGGGTGCGAGGTTGGTTGTGTGCGGACCGGGTCGGGACAAAGCTGCTTTGGTGGCGGTGCGGGACAGGGGCTGCCCGTGAATGGAAAGACGGCAGGTGGGACATGAGGTGGAGAGGGTTTGGCAATGGAGGGAGAGGCGTGTGACGAAAGGTTGAGCGTGTCGAGTAGAGTCTGTGTTGTAAGGTGTGAAACGGTCTGGATTGTACACATGGGGTGTACAGTGTGCATGCGTGGCTGCGTGCGTGGTTGGGCACGGTTTTCGTGTTGACGTGGCGCGGATCGATGTGGCCGTGAATCAGAAAGGTAGAAGTGGCACCATGCAGGACGGGCTTTTCGCGTACGCGCCTTGTCGAAAGGGACAACCAGGCCGGGACAGGGCGTTCGATGGGTATTGTAAGGAGCTTCCGCATGGCGCACATACTGCGTCTACTGCAGACGACTATGGACGACTATAGACGACTATGGACGACTGCAGACGACTGTAGACGACTGTAGACGACTATAGACGACTATAGACGACTGTAGACGACTGTAGACGACTGTAGACGACTGTAGACGACTACAGACGACTACAGACGACTACAGACGACTATAGACGATTGTAGACGTACTTTGATGTGAGAAATGGGTGCAGTCCGTTCTTCTCATGTTTCGATTTCGTTTTTCCAATGTGGACTCTGTTTGGATGAAGCCCGACTCTCCGCAGGCACACTCGTCACGTGCAGCAGAGGGCTGTTTGAGCGTGTGTGAGTTGTGTCATCTCTCCCCCGTGGCGTCACCCGAGAAGGGTTTTTGCGGAAAGGTTCTCTCAACTCGTTTTTGTTTATCCCACATTACACCATACTGTACTGTACTGTACTGTTCTGTTCTGTACAGTACAGTACGATACAAAGAGGACCGAACATCCCAACGCATACTGTACTGTATCATCACTGCGATCATACTGTAACGAGAGTATAGAGTACATTACAGGACAGGGCACAGTTCCGGGGCCGCATCAATAGAAAAAAATGGGTTCCCTGTGGTGTTGTGTCAACTGCTTGCGCTGCTTTTCAGTGTTGCTGGTGTGAACTGTAATGTTTTGGTGGGTGGTGGAGTGGAAGACAAGCGTCCTGTTGATCACGGCGGCCCCCATCCATCGACCATATGTACATGTACGTGTATGCTCTCTCGCGCACACCGCGCCTTACTACCCCATCCATCCATACTGTACCACTCAGTTTTTGAGGGGGGGAGCAGCAAGCACCTCCACGCACTGCCCTGCACCCCTTTGCTTCGACTGTACTGTACTACTGTAATGTATGTACTGTAAAATGGCACCGGAGTGCATTCTTTTGAGAATGCGTTTCGCACTCTTCACACTCTTCAACCCTTTCTCTCTCTCTCCTCTCTCTCTCTCTCTCTCCTCTCTCGTCACTCCTTCCTTTTGACCCACGTCTCTCCTTCCGTGTCTCTCCTTCCGTGTCTCTCCTCCCGTGTCTCTCCTCCCGTGTCTCTCCTCCCTTATCTCTCGTCTCGCCGCCCTCCTTTCTCGTCTGCCCTCGCGTTTCCCTTGACACCTCACCGTCGCCCCCACACCTCATGATCCTACCGCCCTCCCCTTCATGATCGCTCTTTGCCTCCTTGTTGCCCTGCTCGTCTGCGCCCTTCTCCCCTACCAATGCCTTGCCCTTGAAAAACAGTTCAACTTCACTCACAAGCGCTACGACCCAGACCTTGCGGAGCGCCTGCTCTCTTTATCCACGGACTCCCCGGCCTCGCGCGAGCTCCGCGCCCAACCCTCACTCGGCTCCAAACTTGCCCCGGCCTTTGGCCTCCTGGAACATCTGGCCAATGTCTTCGAGGTCCGCCAGAAAAAGGAAGGCGTCCTGTCGTGCAACCTGCCCCGCAACCTGTGGGTCCAGCGTTCGCTCGACAACGCCGACTGGACCAAGTATCATCTCGGCAGCGTCAAGGTGAGGCAGCTGGGCGAGTTCTCCGATCTATGTCAGAGTCATCTCAGCTTCAATGGCGCTGTGCTCACGGGCGAGGTGCCGCAGTCCCTTGCCGACGACGCCCGCACCATTCTCGCCTCGGCCCGTCGCGCGGGCTATGACGCCCTCGTCCGCTCGGGCGTCCTTCCGGCAGAGGATGCCACGGATCACGATTGGCCCCGCGGTCCGCACAATGTGGCCGGCTGGGACTTGCAACTCGTGGGCCAGACCTGTTCCGTCGACTCTCTGTTTGCCTACCGCGTGCGCGGCGAGTGGTTTCTGCGCGTCGAGGCCACAAACAACCCCGTCGACGCCGTCATGCCAGACTGGAAGCGGCAGACCCTGTTTGAGCATGTTCGCCGCGGTTTCGAGCTCTCCCTTCAGCTCCCGCATCGCGACTATGACACGGGCAACCTTGTAAACTCCACCACCATGCTGGAGCGCTGGTCGGGGCGCGCGCTGATGTCGGCGACGGGACCTATGACGCCGGAGGAAAACCCCGCCATCACCGAGGCGACACGCCGCAATGCTCTGGAAGTCGCGCAGGCTGAGGATGCAGTGACAACCTCGAACATTGCCATCTTGGCGCTCCCAATGGCGATGAGTTTGATTCCTGTGGCGTTTGTGGCAGAGCTCGGGTCGCTCGCCTTTGTAGCGTACGTCCTGTTTACCGACGTGGCCTCAACGCTGCCGTTCTTGATCAAGGGTGGCGAACTCGTGCACCTGGGCCAAAGCTTGCAGAGGGAGACTGCTGCGTACACGATGGGCAACGAGACGCTGGGGCAAATGGAGGTGTGGACGGCAGAGTGCCGGGGGGCAAAGTCGTTTGGGGTGAAGGGGTTTATCTTTATCGCGCTAGCGTTGCTGGCAATTGCGCTGGGTATATTTCTCGAGGTGTTTGCCACGCTAGTGATGCGGCGACGGCGAAGGGAGACGGGGAAAGCACAGACAGAGGGGTTGTTTGGGGAGGCGTTGCTGGAGCGGTTGGCTTACGCGCCGGTTGGAAGTGGGGATGCCCACGAGCATGCGAGGGATGTGGTAAATCAGCTCAGAGAACGATTCCCGGGGGAGTGGCGCAGACGAGTTGGGCGAGAAGAAAGGGAGGGGGGTACGGTGATGAGAGTGGATACACCGGGGGCAGGGCCGTTTTCGTCGACGAGATGGGGGGACGTCAACATTTACGAGCAGTGGGAAGAAGCGGAGAGGCAGGGGTTGGACGTGTGAATGATGGAAGGTGCTCGTTACATATACAGATTTAGCGGAGTGAAGGTGTTGTGATGTGTGGGCGTCGACAGTGGAAGCGGAGAGCGGCGGAGATGGTTGTGCGCAACGAGGGCGTCAGACTGCAATAGATTACCTTGGGCGTCCATCCCCCGAGGTCACACATGCGGAAGGTATGGAACAACGGAAGAGCGGAGGCGACGTCCGCACCAGCGTTTGCTCCTTTCTTGCCGACCAAGGGTGGGGGGATGATATTCTCGTCGGGTAGGTGCAAGTGAGGGGGAATTGTACATGGTGATGTCGGGCGAATATGCACTGAACTGAGTATAGTGTACTGCAATCCCGTGCATATTTCCGTGAATCGTTTTTTTTCTCTTTTTGTCGTTTGAGGCGCAAGAGTGTGTTGGACGCTCTGAAGCGCTATGCCACGAAACGCTTGCGAAAGCTCTGGGCAGAGCGGCTGGGACGCGAGCCAACAGGATGTGAAAATGGGACAGCAATTGTTGTCAGCTCTGTTCCATGTCTATTTTTTTTTTTTTGCGTGTGCCTCTGACATGCATCAGTCCACGCCACGCTTCGCCTGCGTTCGCCATCCGCACGATGTTTGGCACATGTGCTCCCTGGTGCATGGCGGCCAAGTAGCGCGACACTTGGTCATAGCACGTCAGCTACGGAGGATAAGCTGCGCGTCTCCTACTGGAGAAGGGGAGAAAAAGTCCACGCCTTGTTGTCGAGTCGACGTGTGCTTGTGGTGCTAGAGGGGCGTGAGGGACGTGTGGTGCGAGGGGGGGGTATCTATCTATGTGGAGTTGTTTGTGTTGCAGGACTCAATTTTCTACGTATTTGTAAAGTTTTATGATTGACGGGTGCGGAGAGTACAGTATATTTTGGTTCGATTCACATGCGACTTGTTTCGACTTGGTCATGGCGTTGCTTTCAGTTGCTTACCGGAGTTGGCTTAGCGCAAACTCCCAGCCTGACCTGATACCCGATAGAGACATAGCACGGACCCTGCATGACTTGAAGAACGCTGTAGAGTAAGGTCCCTTCGTCGCAACGCCGACTTTGAACTATGCAGCGCTCAGGTGCTATGAATCCGACGCGAGGTCATCGCGTGATAAGAACCGCTACGCGTCCTTGCGGCATGCCCTTTTGCGCCAGTCTGTTTTCAAAGCGAACGTGTGCAGTTGTTTTTTTTATAGCCAGTGTGTTCTCAAAGGGATAGAGTGTTTGCTTCTTGCAAGTCGTGCGCAGCTTATGAAGAGTGCGTGGTTTGTTGCTCGTCAGGTACTTGCCCGACGTGGACGGTGGAGAGGTGCATTTTACAGTGAGCATGCAATGCTTTCCGTGCATGCCACCGTGTTACTGTGCGCTGGCGATTTGAGACGGATACCCTCGAGTTAAGCGCATTTATACCGCTATCGGGCGATTTTTATGGGGCACTCATACGTATCCAGGTTCGGATGGGCTGCTGCTATCAAGGGCATCAATAACATTCTGTTCCTAGGTTGTTCGACGGTCCTGTTTCATACGGCACCTAACGCAACAACCGAGACTGCTCGGATCCGCACGCAGCTCGTGGATTTGATCCGAGCTCAGCGTTATGTTGGTTGGAAGGGCACCGCATCGACCAAAATAGTTTGTCGCATGTGCCTTAGAAACTCAATTTCAGCCATACTTTGGGAGGCAGCAATGGAAGCAGGAGCACAATGTGGATCATGATGATACAGCTTTTTACTGTTTTGGACAAGGTGCATGACTCTGTCTGTCAAAGCGGCATTGTTTGCGTGTATATCCAAGCTTTGTGTCAGCGTTTACACAGATCCACACTAAAATTTCCAGTTCAACATCATCGGTTTCACTAGATGTAGCTTTCCTGTGTACCTCAAGGGGCTGTTGTAGTTTGACCTGGCAGTTCAGAAATAGCAACCCCGGGTTCACTAAGATATGATATTGAATAGCCATGAGTGCCCGCAGTGCCTTGTGGTAGCACTGCAATATATGCCGCTCCTCGATCTGCAAACCCTAAGGTACATACGCAACGGATGGCGGAGGCGCATCTGACGTCTGCGTTTTGCTACGTTGTGCTTTTCGTGCCCTACGAATATTCCATTTAAAGATGGCGGCATAGTGTACCTTCTCAACCCATACCATCAGAATGTGGGCCCTCTCATTGTGCCTCCGATTTTCTGCAGATCAGATCTAATGTCTGTCTTTGACTGTTCCAGCAGGAAACCTTGACGCAATAGAGCGACGCAAACTAGTGTCTATCGGACATTGGATTTCGCCTCATGTGAGACCACATGTCCAGTAGACACTAGCTTGAGAGACCAAAATTTACGTATACGGCTGAAGTACAACGCTAAAATATGGATGCACGGTTGTGCACGGTTCCATGGTCAGTGTAGCCACGTGAGAGACACCATGCCTGCATCGTGTCATTTTGTCGTCAGTTCCTTGGTGTTTTCGTGCATGAACATTGTTGACGAAAAGCTTCAAGACAGCTAGAAGAAGGATGATGGGGTCAATGGTAGAATGTTTTTGTTCTGTTTCATTGCAAGACTTCTGCGCTGTTGTGATGTGCGCCAACAAAAGCAACCCCATCATGTCGATGCAGAGGTTTATAAAAGACCAAGACTCTTGTCTTTTCTACAGTAGCACAGCTCATTGCGAACATCTTCGCAAAGTTTAGACTCCTGCCTCTATGTGTCCCACACGCCATTACATCATCCTTGTAACATGGATTCTTCTTCTTCTCCAAAACATGCAAAATAGCGATGCTTTAAAGCAGCCTTACAACATCAGCAAGCTTAACACAGAATCATTCGAGCGCCTGTTCTCCATATCGTCCTCCGCCCCAGCATCACGGCAACTGCTCCAGTCTCCACAATTACGCGCAAAAATGGCCCCTGCTTTCGATCTTATCATTAAACTCGCAGATGTGGGGGACTCTCGGCAGGAGTCGCACAACCGTATTGCATGCAATTTGCACCGCCAGACCTTATGGGTGGTACTATCACTTATCAGCGTGAGAGTCCAGCAGGTCGGTACATTCCCAGAATTGTGCCAGAGCTCAATAAGTTTCAATGAGGAAATAATTTCTCGCAGATTCCCGGAACACTTTGGTCGAACCGCAAAACAAACGCTTGCCAACGCCCGCAAGGCAGGCTTCGATGCCATCGTGGCCTCCGGCGTATTGCCGAGTCGGGAAAATCCTGCGCATAACTGGACAAACGGGGCGCACAATATAGCCGGGTGGTCCATGCGCGAGCACGGGCAAGTATGCACGCTCGACTCCCTCTTCGCGTACCGTGTGGAGGAAATGTGGTATATTCGAGTGGAGGCGACAAACAATGCTGTCGACGCGTTCATGCCCGATTGGCACCGGCAGGTGATATACGAACACATCGGGTCCAACTTCACGTCGACGATACGTCTGCCGCACCGCGACTTTTACACACACGAGGTTGTCCTTGGGACAACTCTGCTGCAACGATGGCAAGGCACGGCTCCGTATTCCTCGATGGGACCCATGCTGCCGAAGGATAATCCGGCGCTATCCGAGGCGCAGCGCCTGAGTGCTCTCGCTGTAGCGCATGCCGCGGACGCGCTGACGCTGTCCAATGTTGCTATCCTCGCGCTGCCGATGGGCATGAGCTTGATCCCGGTGGCATTTGTTACAGAGGTTGGCACGTGGGGCATGCTGTGGTATACCGTGTTTACAGATGTGTTCTCGACAATACCGTTCCTCATCATGGGCGTGGAGCTCATGCAAATAGGAAGCAAGCGGCAGGGAGAGACGGCAGCGTACATGGTGGGCAATAAGACGCTCGGGCAAATGGAAGTCTGGAGCGCCGAGTGCGGAGGAGACGAATCGTTCTTCGCAATTGGAGTTGCGTTTGTCTGTGTCGCAATCGTCGCGATGGTGGTCGGGGTGCTTTTGGAATTTGCGGCCCACGTGATCATGCAACGTCGAAGAAGCACAGAGGGGAGCGGGACAGAGGGGGATTTCGCGGGGACGTTGTTGGATCGCCTCGCGTACTCGCCGCTCGGAAGCGCGACTGAAGCGGAGCAAACCAAGGCCTTGGCAGTCGAATTGCAGCGAAAGTACCCGAACGAATGGCGTCAGATTGTAGAGAAACAGATGAGAATGAAGAAACTGTTGCAGCAGGAAACAGCAGTAGGGGGCATGGAAACACCGGGAGCAGGACCTTTTTCATCGGCAGAGGAAGATTATGTGGTGGATTACGGGGGCATCGAGTCGAAGTGGCGATGAATCTGTCCGGACGATACCAAAAACTTTTTTTTTGTACTGTGCGCTTCGAGGAGAGTTGGGTGTAATCAAACATCGTTCTTTCAAGAAGAAATACTGTACGAGAGTTTCACAGACAGGCGAATCGAAACAACGCGCCAGTTTTCGTTTCCTGCAGTGGTACAGCGACGCAGATAAATGGAAAGCAAAATCTCCCAACACCCGGCAGCACGAAAAATAGCATTCATCGAAAGGTATCGCTGTATGTATTCAGTCCTACTCCATGCAGCTCGAGAGTCTTCCTCTCAAACACCTCACGCTATGCCTGCTGGACCTGCCTAGGAAACAGCAAGAAACCCGCATATGTGCACGATTCCGCCGAGCTACAGTTTTCGTTCCCAGCATTCTTGTCATGACAAACTGTGAAGCGAGTGACCTCAGGTGAAGACGCGCTCCGATGCCGCGCTGCTATGACCCAACCGTGACACAAACATATTCCAAACGACTTTACAGTGTGTCTCCTGTGTGCTGCCCTTTTTCTCTAACAACCGACACTTCGAAAACGTCTGTCGACCTGCAGTGTGCTTTGTAATGGGAACTGCAGCATGCATGCGCCACTCAGGGAAGTTCTGTTGTTTAATGCTACACCGCGGGGCAGACGGCATGAATTCGCAAGGTGAAGTTCTCTGTCAGCTAGCCAGAATGCAAATGCTAGCAAATGCTTTGCTAGCAAGGATTGTGTGTTTGGGACTAATTTTCGAAGACCGTACTGTGAGCGAAGACCGATGTACAGTGTGGAAACCAGGTGAACGTACTACTCTTGTCTCGTAGCAGAGCTGATGGTAAATACTATTTTGCACAGTAGAAACGATCCGCATCACGCTTCTTGTTGTTGTTGTTCCACACGTATCCGCAACCGGGTATTCTAGTGCCTATTGTACCGACCGAAAGTCATAAACATGAGGTACAAAACAATTGCAAAACGTATTTATAAATCTATGTTCGGGATATGTCAGTGTTATGGTAATGCAACATTTGCATACGTGTACGCTTCGTTCTCGTACGTTTTAGTTTTTAAAGTATAAGATTTGGCTTGTTGTAGGTTACAGGCGGCACAGCACAAATTAGTTTCGAGAAGTTTCTAGAACTTCAACACTACTCTGATCGAGAAAACCAAGAGCTTTCGAGTGATATAGAAATTTAAGAAATTGGCTACTTTTAAGTATAAATAGTAACACGTCTGTTCTTGATGTCTACGCGAAGGTCAAAGACCTTCGCGTAGATATCAAGAACAGAGAAAGTGAACGTGTCCTTGACCCTTTCATATCTCCGCGAAATTTGACCTCGTATGACGCAATTTGGTTTCTGACGAGGCCAAATGTTCAAAAGACACTCGGAAAATGTCGTTTCGTACATGGATACCTAAAAGGCCTCAACTCCAGGTGAATGACTACGTCGACCGCAACGTCAACAATGCGGAAGTCGGTATGATCGCAATTGAGGGTCTGCGTCTTCTGGAACGGGTCAAGATATGCGTTGCTGGAAAATTTGACATGCATCGCAGAAGCCTCTGGTAAACTGTACAACGAGGAACACAAAACGTTCCAGCGCTCCATTACAATTTCAGGAGCTACGTTGATAGTTTAAATGCAGAACAAGGAACGGATTCCAGTCTGACCTGACGATGCAAGCAGGAGCTGGTTGTCGGAAATGCTGACCTGCTGATGGCGTCCCGTCTTGGAAGTGTGACAAATGGACATGCATATCCTTTCTGCCCGACCAGGCTCTAAATCAGTCCGGGAAACAAGCGACACGCTCGCTTCGTCTGGGTCGACTTCCTTCTCGGCATGCCACACGACCAACAGTCAGCCGTAGTTCAGTTCCCCCACCTTCCGCCATGCCCTCACGCTCACCCTCTCTTTACCTTTCTTTAACTGCCCTTGTTCTCCATGCTGCGCTTGCCCTTGACCAAAAGTACGACATCGCTTCGATCAATCCCGATGTCGTGGGGCGCATCAACGCCATCTCCACATCGTCCCCTGCACTCCGCGCCCTCGTCTCCAACCGCACTCTCCTCGCTGCCCTCCCCCCCGCCTTTTCTCTGCTTTCACTCGTCACCTCCATTCTCGACACCCGTCAACACACCCGTGACCGCCGCGCCTGCAACCTCCGAAACCAGCCCTGGGTGTACCTCTCCCTGAACAGTATCCGCATCCGCCAGCTCGGTGAGCTCCAGGATGATTGCCCGTCCCACTTCAGCCTCAACGACGCCATTCGCGCCGGCGAACTCCCCCCTGATCTCTCTCTCTCCGCCCTCCGCACCATTGCCGGCGCCCGCAAGGCAGGCTTTGATGCCCTTGTCGCCTCCAACGTCCTCCCGTCCAAAGACGACCCCACACTCAACTGGACTCGCGGCGCGTTCAACTTTGCCGACTGGGACCTTCAACTCGTCGGGCACTCGTGCTCGCTGCACTACCTGTTTGCATACCGCGTGCTTGGTGCCCTCTACCTACGCGTGGAGGCGACCAACAACCCTGTCAACTCGTACATGCCCGACTGGCACCGGCAGGGCGTGTATGAACATATCGCCTCCAACCTTCAATCCTCCCTCCCCCTCCCCCACCGCACGTTGTCCTCTCGCACCGTTCTCCCCGCCACCACAATCCTGCAACGCTGGCAAGGCACTGCCGATCAATCCTCGGCCTATCCTCTACCTCCTCTTCAAAACCCCGCCCTGTTGGAAGCGACGCGCCTCAACGCAATCGCCATCGCACTCGCCGATGACTCGCTCACAACGTCCAACCTGGCCATCCTCTCCTTCCCCCTCGCCTTCTCACTGGTCCCTCTTGCGTTCATCGCCGATGTAAACTCGCTCACCGCGCTCGCGTACGTGTTGTTTACCGACGTGCTCTCCGCAGTGCCAATCGTGGTGAAAGGCGGGGAGTTGTTGCGACTGGCGCACACCCCGCGGCGCGAGACGGCGGCATATGCAATGGGGAACTGGACGTTGGGTCAGGTGGAGGTGTGGGGGGCCGAGTGCCGCAGCGACGCAAAGTACCGGCGTATGGGGGCCTTGTTGGTGGGGTGGGGGATGTGCGGGATGGTGGTCGGGGGGTTGCTCGAGATCATGGCGGCAGTTGTGATGCAGAGACGACGACGACAACCGGGGGGGCGCAGGAGGGTCGACAGGGGGTTTGGGACGGCGGGGCGGTTGCGGGGGGTCCGCGACGCGGCTCGCCGGGCG
>JAUKWC010017214.1:0-19290 GCA_032356245.1 Endocladia muricata | reverse complement strand
ATCATATTTCCAATCCGATGAACGGGCGCTTGATTCCAAAAATCATCTACCTCACCAACAATTTGCGGGCCGGTGGATAGCTGAACAACGGTTGCCGTAATCTCGGCATCGCAAAATGAATTAGGGATATCGGCGATACATTGCATGATCCAAAGGGCATCCAATATATCGGTCTCGTTATCACGATTTACATCACCGGCCTGAGCATTGAGTTGCGTCTCGCTATCAGTCAGCGGGCAGCCACCGCTGTCGCTGCGTGTTCCAACTTCGAACTGGAGAATGAAGAGTGCATCAATCACGCTGATCACATCATCACAGTTTACATTCCCCAAGACCGTCTCCTCAGTGGGCAACTGGATATCTAACGTAAGCGTTGGCGAATTGCTGCCCGAGTCAACCGTTATGCTCTGCTGAACAGTGGTTCCATCAAAGCTTGCGCTGATCACATACGAGCCGATAAAGGCGCGCGTGCTATATTCGCCCGTAGCGTTGGTTTCGCCTGATTCATCAGTCCACCACTCGTTAAAGAGCAGATCAAAGATTGCTTCGCCCGATGGTTTAACGGACCAATCGCGGCGGAAGATTGGCGAATTTTTCTTCCAGTGGATTGGATCCCAGAAGTTCCAAATCGTAAAGGCCGTTACTGATGGGTGGCTAAATGCAATCGTCAAAAAGTCTTTTGTGTACTGGCCCGCTTTGTCCTCATCATCAATCTCTACATCGTACTCCGAAATGTGTAACTCTTTGCCGTGCCGCGCGAACTCATCTAACACCGAATAGATGCGCTCGGGTGCGCTGAGCGGATACCGCATGTGGCTCTGGATACCGATACCGTCCAATCGTGCGCCCGATTCGATGAGATTGTCGATGATTTGGTGATATTGCTGATGCGCGCCGATAAGCAGCCCGCCATTATTCAAAATAGAGTGGTCATTTACATAAAGCCGCACGTCGGGGTCAATTTCCTCTGCCTTTTTAAAGATATACGGGTTGATCTCGCCGTCCGTTGGGAAGCCTGGCGATCCGGCCAATGCTTCGGCCAATTCTGTATCCAGATTTGGTTCGTTGACCACATCCCATTCAAAAATTTCGCCGCGCAATCCTGGCACAGTCAGGATTGTGTTTAGGCGGTCGTTTACCCGTTGCAGCAGGTACGCTGGATCAGCCTGATTGGCTTCCATATCGGGCGGCAGCCATCGCCAGCCTCCCCAAACCAGCGAATGCGCACGCATGGTTAAGCCCAAATCTTTTACCAGCGTAAAGGCTTCGACCGCGCGCTCGGGCGTGTATTCGTCACCGGAATTTCCTTCCCACGGTAGCCACTGCAAGCCCCATTCTAGCAGCGCGCTGTTAAAGCCATGACCATTGCCATCCAGATCGGTTAGCTTCGAAATATATGTATCCACATCGGGCGATTCGTTGAGCAGCATGGGGATCGAAACTGAAGTGCCAAAGCGAAAGGCATGCTCCTGCATTTCTACCGCCACATTTGCGTTGGGAATTGGTGTTCCATTTTGGTCGACCACGCTGATCTTCAGATCCGCCATGCGATGCTGCTTAATACGCTGGCTGGCCGCGGCACGCCACGGGGCGTCTGCCTCTTGGCCTGCGTATTCACCTTGTGGGGTCTGCGGCAAGTCCGCCAGTTGCACGCTCGATCCATAGTTGATCCCGGTCAGCCCGCCGATCTCCAGCGTCTGTGGCATTGCGCCAAGCTGCATACCAAAGATAGCCGCATTGGCGTCGTTGCTTTTGGCAATCGTAAAGGGTATAAAGATCTGCCGCCATTCGGTGGTGGGCAATATGGGGTAAAAGAGCGATGACTCGAATGTGGTGCGATCCTGAAATGTGCTGCGCAAGTAGCCATCCTCTGCTGCCGCCTCGATCGAGCGGATCCACAGCATAATTAGCACGGCATCACCCTCTTGCACTGCGGATCCAGTAGACAGCACGGCCCCCACGTTCCACGGCACGCGCGGCTGCTCTAGTTGGGTCAATCGTGCGGCTAGCGAAAAGGGCTGCCCGCTAACAGCAGTGGTCGATTTTTGCGTGCCACCATAGATGCCCACATTATCGACATTTGCCTGCTCGTCACTCGCAAAAAGCCACGTACCGCCAGTTAACCCGTGTTCCGCTGCGAGTTGTGTACGAACGCTTTGATGGTAGGCGTCTTCAGTTACTTGGCTGTGGGCCGTAGTTGGAGTGAGCAAGAGTAAAAAACAGAGGCAGAGGATTGCTGCTCTACTCAAATTACGATAAATCTTGGAGATGGTTAAGCGGGGTTGCATAGGAAAAAGCTCCTTATTGTGTACACACAAAAGTTATCGGTAAGGATGTGAGCTGTTTGCATCAAGCGGATTGATCGACAATTTTTCTTGTGCCTAACTCCTCGTTGGATGCTGATGACACATTTTCGCCTTTACGATATAATATATTTGAAACAATTGCGAATCTAAACTTTGCTTGGATATACGCACTTGTGCATGGCTGTACTGTGTTCAGAATGAAAATTGTAGGTTACTGGTGCGTGGTTCGTGAACGATTGATTAGTCTGGTTGTACGGTGGCTATGTTGTGGCATTATAATTTAGTCGATAATTTATGCTGTGTTCAGAATGAAAACCGTAGGTTATGAAATTGATTTTAGTATAGTGTGGAAAACCCAATACAAACCAACCGCGAGGAAGAGAAATAGTAGGATCCCAAATTATGAGCGAATATCAGTATTACGAGTTTCGTACCATCAATCGCCAACTTAGTGCAACCGAGCGTAAAATCGTCAATGGCCTCTCTAGCCATGGTCACACCACCGCCACAAGCTTTTCGGTTGATTACAGTTGGGGTAATTTCAAACATGACCAAAATAAGGTGTTGGCAAGTCACTTCGATATCTTTTTTTACATTGCAAATTGGGGAACGGTTACGCTCAAGCTACGCTACCCCAAAGAACTAGTCGATACGAGTGCTTGGGCACCATATTGTGTGGAGTCATCTGAATCTATGCTCATTGACCATGATACTGTGGGCGATAGCGTGATATTGACCTTTGAGGCAAACAACGACGACGGCTTCGGCTGGATCGAGGATATCGATGCGCTCGATGGTCTGTCTGGTCTATATGAAGAAATTCTGCAGGGTGATCTGCGTGCGCTCTACTTGGGATGGCTACGCGCAATACAGTTTGGCGTTGAATACAATGATTATATTGATGAAGGGTCAGTTGAGCCACCCATTCCAGATCGACTCGATGACCTTTCGCCAGCGCTCAACGAGTTTGTGGACCGATTTGGTGTTGATTTCAATCTAATAAAGAGCGCCGCAATCGACAGTAAAAGCCAAACGCCAGCACAGCAGGTTGATGTGGCGACGGCACTGGGTAAACTGCCTCATAACGAATGCATCAATTTTCTGCATCGCTTTTTGCAGGGCGAGCAGCATCTAGAGTTAGCGCTAAAGCAGCGCATCGGATTATTGCAGCCCCGCGCAGGTGCTGCGTTGCAGGGTAAGCGCACGATTGGTCAGATGTTGGCATCTGTAGAAGAAATAGAAGCCCAGCGCAAAAAGGCAGCAGGCGCAGCGGCGGAGGCCAAACGCAAAGCCGAAATGGAGGCTTTTGCTGCCCGAGGCGATGAGGTATGGCAAGAGGTTGATGAGTTGATCAAAGAGGGCAATAGCAAGACATATAAAGAAGCAGTTGCGCTCTTAAACAAGCTGCACTCTCTCGCGCTCGAACAAGACCAGGTAGCTATTTTCGAAAGCCGTGTCGAGGATATCCAAAAATCATACAGACGCCGCTCGTCGTTAATGCGGCTAATGAAAAATGCACAACTTGTATAAAGACCGAGGTGAACCTACGATGAAAAACGAACTGTCCACCCCCTACTCGCTAAGCGATGAGCAGATTGCCATCTATCAAAAAGATGGCTATATCAAACTCAAAAATGTCCTCTCTGCCGAGGCGCTGGCTTATTATGGTGCAGAGATAAGTCGCGTGGTGCAAGCGCAAAGCCAACAGGCTCTCCCGATAGAAGAGCGCGACACGTACGCCAAAGCTTTTTTGCAGATCAGCAACATTTGGGAGTACGACGAGGTGGTTAAAGAGTTTGTTATGTCGGCACGACTGGGGCAGATTGCCGCGCGATTGATGCAGGTCGATGGCGTGCGCATGTACCATGATCAGGCGCTTTTTAAAGAGGCAAGCGGTGGCTTTACACCGTGGCACGCCGATCAATATTACTGGCCGATGAGCAATGACAATACCGTCACGGCGTGGATCCCGCTACAGGCTACGCCACTTGAAATGGGTCCGCTTTCTTTTTGCATCGGCAGCCAGCAGATCCTATCGCATCGCGATGTGGCAATCAGCGACGAAAGCGAGCAAAAGCTGAGCCGTTCGCTCAAAGATTATCCAAAAGATGAGTCAGCCTTTGACTTGGGCGAGGTGAGCTTTCACGCCGGTTGGACCTTCCACCGGGCGGGGCCAAATACAACGGGCAAAATGCGCGGGGTGATGACGGTGATCTATATGGACGATGGCATGAAGTTGGCCGAACCAAAGAACGCCAATCAACAAAACGACTGGGATCGGTGGATGCCCGGAGCAGAGTTGGGCAAGGTGGTCGATACGCCGCTGAATCCGGTGATTTGGAACTCAGGAAATCCAATCAGCTAAATCGGCAAATGTTTGCGCCATATCGCTAGTATACATAAAGATTATTATATTTACAATGTATACAAATTTCATAGAGTAGACTTTAGCAAGGAGATCGATGACAAAATCAGAGACAAAGCCCAATATTATCTTCATTCTGATCGACGACATGGGCTGGCGCGATTTGGGGTGTTATGGCAGCACTTTTTACGAGACGCCCAATATTGATCGCCTTGCTGCGGAGGGAATGCTGTTTACAGATGCGTATGCGGCGTGCCCTGTCTGCTCGCCGACGCGGGCCAGTATTTTGACTGGGCGCTACCCCGCTACGGTTGGCGTGACAAATTGGATCGACTGGGGCGGCGGCAGTCATCCTAACCGCGGCAGGCTGGTCGATGTGCCGTATGTGAAGGGGCTACCGCTGAGCGAGACGACGGTTGCCAGCGAGTTGCAGGATGCGGGCTACGCAACGTGGCACGTGGGCAAATGGCATCTTGGCGATGAAGCGACTGGCCCCGAAAAGCATGGGTTCGAGGTAAATGTCGCAGGCTGCCATATGGGGTCACCAGCGCAGGATGGGTATTTTAGCCCCTATAATATTCCCAATTTACCACCCGGGCCGGAGGGAGAATATTTGACGGACCGCTTGACAAACGAGGTGATCGATCTGATTGAGCAGAAGGATGATCGCCCATTTTTTTTGAATCTGTGGTACTACACGGTACATACGCCGATTATGGCCAAGGCTAAAAAGATTGCCAAGTACGAGGCCAAGGCCAAAGAGATGGGGTTGGATCAGATCGAGGCGATGGCGGTGGGCGAGTTCTTTCCAGCGGAGCACAAGAAACGGTTGCGCGTGACGCGCCGCCGCGTTCAGTCGGATCCGGTTTATGCGGCGATGATTGAGAGTTTAGATGAGAATGTTGGGCGGCTGCTGCAAACGCTGGAAGAGACGGGGCAGGCGGAAAACACGGTCATTTTTTTCACATCGGATAATGGCGGGTTGTCTAGCGCAGAGGGATCGCCGACGTGCAATGCGCCGCTGCACGAGGGCAAAGGATGGATGTATGAGGGCGGGTGCCGCGAGCCATTAGTTGTGCGGTGGCCGGGTGTTACAAAAGCTAATTCGCGCTGCGGCGTGCCGATTAGCAGCCCTGATTTTTTCCCAACAATTTTAGAGATGGCCGGGGCAGTCGGTGCGGCAACAAACCCGATTGAGGGTGTGAGTTTGACGGCTCTGTTGGAGGGAGAAGAGGGGCTGGATCGTGATGCGATTTTTTGGCATTATCCGCACTATGGCAATCAGGGTGGCACGCCTGGATCGTCGGTGCGGATGGGTGATTATAAGCTGATCGAGTTTTTTGAGGATGGTCGGCTGGAGCTGTACAACTTGCGTGAAGATGTTGGCGAGGCAGATAATTTAGCGAGCCGGCAGCCAGAGGTTGCGCAGCGGTTGCATGAGCGATTGGTGGCATGGCGTGAGCAGGTTGAGGCGAAGATTCCACAGCCAAATTCTGATTTTGTGTCGTGGTTAGAATAGGCTGTGTTTAGGAGAGATCAGATGGTTCATCCGTTGCTTGGCCAAAATTCAATTGTTGAATTGCCAAATGTTTATCTCGGTTTGGTTGGAACTATTTTTGCGGTTTTTGATGAGCAAACGCAAGATTCGGGTAATGTATCGTATGGTGTTGAGGTTGATGGGCAGCGCTATTTTGTCAAAACGGCGGGCAGTCCAGATGATCCAAAACCATTTTTGACTTATCCGCAGCGGGTGACGCTGTTGCATCGTGCGCAAAAGCTTGCGCAAAGCTGCAACCACCCTGCTTTGCCAAGATTACGCAACGTGATCGGTTCGCCACACGGTCCGCTTTTGGTTTACGACTGGGTTACGGGCGAGCTGTTGCACGCTCATGCCGAACATCACGACGATCCAGCAAGCGCACATCAACGCTTTCGCCGCCTGCCAGTCGAGCAGATCGCGATGATGCTGGACACGCTCTTTGATCTGCATCGGCGGTTGGCGGAGTTAGGCTGGGTTGCGGTAGACTTTTATGATGGTGCGTTGATCTACGATTTTGATGGACAAAGGCTTTACGTTGTCGATTTGGATCTGTATCACGAGGGTCCGTTTGTCAATGAGATGGGGCGCATGTTTGGCTCGTCGCGTTTTATGGCGCCCGAAGAGTTCGAGCTAGGCGCATGGATCGATCAGCGGACGATGGTTTTTACGATGGGGCGCACGATTTCGAATTTTCTGAGCGATGGCTCGCTGGAGCGTGAACCGTTTCGGGGCGACGATCTCCTTTTTATGGTGATGAAGCGAGCCTGTTGCGCTCATCCTGCCGCACGATTTCAGTCGATGGCCGCGTTCTGCATTGCGTGGAATGCAGCAAGACGAGGCTGAGCGGCAGCCAAGTGGGTGCGTTCCAGAAGTGGAAGTTCTTCTATTTACTAATTTTCATTAGGAACGGCTATCAAATAAAACCGCGAAGTTACACTTTTGTCATGCCCGAATGTTGTTATCGGGAATCCACTCTTACTGGAAGAATCTGGATGCAGTTCACGAGGTGGGCGCACAGCGTCGTAAAAACATTCGGGCATGACATCTAACTAAGTTTCTGGTTTTATTTAATTCGTGTTCCTGACTCATTTTCAAAGAAACCCAACATCAAGGATTTATCGATATATGCAAATCACACCGATTACAGCCACTTCTTGCCAAATCATGGTTGATCAGCTTGCCGCGTCGGGCATAGAGCACGTTTTCTATAATCCAGGCTCGCGTGAAGCGCTCTTTTTCGATGCGTTGCAGCAGCATCAAAATATCAATGGCGTGATGTCGCTACATGAGGGCAGCGTGGCGTCGATGGCTGGCGGATATGCCCAAACGAACGCCAAGCCAGCCGTTATGGTTGTTCACTTGGGTGCGGGTCTTGCGCAGGCGTTGGGTCAATTTATCAACGTTTGGTATGGCGGCCTGCCCGTGGTTGTGATCACGTTTGCGGGTGACACGGGCAGCTTTGCCGATCGCATCAATTTAGATTTAAGCCACAGCTTTGGCCCAACGTCGATTGCTGCGCCGATGATGAAAGCAAACTGGACGGTTATCGAACCAGAAGGCATACCGCAGGCGATCTATCGAGCGATTCAAGTTGCCCAAACGCCGCCGGTTGGTCCGGTGCATCTGGCAATTTACGATCGATTGCTTGGTCACGAGCAGATCACAACAGAGATTATCAATGGCGCGCCACCTGCCCCGCGCGCGGGCTATCCGGCATCGGATGAGATCGAAGCGTTGGGGCAGGCGCTGCATAATGCCGAGCGGCCTTTGCTCTATGTGGGCGACGGGGTTTGGAAGAGCGATGCCGAAGCGCAGGTGACCAAATTGGCCGAGCGTTTTGGGCTACCCGTTGCAATTGATTGGGGTGAGCTGCGCAGCGTCTCGCTTACGCACCCGCTGCACTGCGATCAGCTTGATTTGGCCGCCACACAGCTCAAACCAGATCTGATCCTGTGCATGGGGATTCGGCATTCGGGCAGCGGCAAGCGCGATGACTGTGATGCGCTGACGGGTGCAAAACAGGTCATTGCAGTCGGGACGAGCGTGGACAGCCTCAAGAGTTTAGGTGGGTTGGATCAGGCAATTCTGGCGGACGAAGGTCGAATCGCACAGCGGCTGCTCGACTGGTTGGATGATGGTTCGAAGGACGACAATCAATACGATGAACGGCGCAAGTGGGCCGAAGGTGAGGCGGCAAAGTTGCGAAAAAGATTGGTGGATGCCGCCCGTTCTGTCCCCGAACAATCGGGTCGGGTACGTCCATGGGTTCTGTCGCACACGCTGGATCGAGTTCTCGAAGCGCAGGGTGGTGGTATTATTGCAATCGAGCAGTATGCTGCGCCCCTCAACTGCGTTGGTGAGATTCGGACAAACAGTCGCAATCTCTATTTACAAGCGCCTGGCGCGTCCGAAGGGTGGGGCATTGGCGCAACCATCGGCGCAAAGTTGGCGGCACCGTCAAAAACTGTTGTTGGGCTGGTGGGCGATGGGTCCTTTTGCTATGCAGACAATGGCGTATGGAGCGCAGTGCATCACAACATCCCCGTGCTTTACGTGATCCCCAATAATGGGGCGTATGGCATTGTGGCAAACTCATTTATGCGCGCCGAGGGGATTATGGCGCAGACGGGTGATTATGCGAGCGTGACGTTAGGCGGCATTGATCTATTGCAAATTGCGGCTGGGTTTGGCCTGGACGGCATGAGCGTAACCGAGGAATCGAAGTTAGAGGCGGCGCTGGTCCACGGGTTGAAAATTGTCAACGAAGAGCAGCGTCCATACTTGCTGGATGTTAGGCTTCCAGTTGGGTTGCCAGCCGGTGGTCAGACAGCGAAAGAGTATAAGTTTGAGTGAGGAGAAAAACGGTTGAGCCACGATATTGCATTTCTGCACACTGGCGAAGTTCATGTTGAAACGTTTGGCAAGCTACTATCGGATATCGCGCCGACGGCAAACGTTTATCATTTGGTTGACGAAGCACTGTTGGACGATGCGCGTCGACTGGGGCTAACGGCTGAAGTTTCCAAGCGGATTGAAAATGCGATGCGCAAGGCGGCGTCAGGTGGGGCCAAAATTGTCGTCTGCACCTGCTCGACGATTGGCGGCATTGCCGAAGATCTGGACAGGAGGGCTGACTTTACGGCGGCGCGCATTGATCGAGCCATGGCAGATGAAGCGGTCCAACGTGGGCAGCGAATTTTGGTCGTAGCGGCGGTCGAAAGCACGCTTGAACCAACGCGCGAATTGCTAGAGAGTTCTGCTAAAAGGCTCAACAAATCGCCCACGATCAAGATGCTGCACAGTCAAGGTGCGTGGCAATATTTCGAAGCAGGCGATTTAGATCGCTATATCCAAACCATTGCCGATCAGCTTGCGCAAAGCTGGCGCAGGTACGATCTGATCGTTCTGGCGCAAGCGTCCATGGCACAGGCGGCGGATCTGTGTGACGACGTCGAGATTCCGATTCTCAGCAGCCCGCGGATCGGCGTGCGGGCGGCGGTCGCAACGTTGAAAGAGTTGACTTGAGCGAGGCATTGTGCTGCTAATTAGAGGTGATGAGTAAACTGTCGGGTTTCTATATTATAATTCTATTTCACATCTAGCTCTATTTCACATCTAGCTCTATTTCACATCTAGTTGATATGTGATCCACATGGTTCGAGTTGCCACTTTGTCGTAGACGCCGCGTCCGCGAAAGTTGTCATCGCCAGTAATCCAGCGCACCAGCGCCCATCCTTTGGTCTTGGCATCTTTTTCGAGGCTGATGAAGAGTGCATCCACCGCGCCTGAACCGCGCCTATCGGGCATCACAAAGAGATCGTCCAAAAAGCCCACCTTCGTCCCGCGCAAAGGCGATGGCATCTCGCGATAATGCATCAACCCAATCAGCTTGTCCTGCTCATCTCTGGCTCCAAGTGCATAAAATTTTTCGGTCTCATCAAAGATCCACGACCAGACGTTGTCGAGTCCCTCGGGCGTGACCGATGTTTTGTAGAAAGTCGCATACCCACGGTAAAGGGATTCCCACTCTTGACGATCCGAGTGGTTTAGGCGCGTTACAATGGTTGTCATATTGATTTTTCCTTTCGGGTCATAGACCCGACTAGATCTTGATTTAACGGCATTGTCCCATCGGGTGGGTATAGAAAAAGGAGGGTGCGTCCTTGCAGACGCACCCTCCTTTTTTGCTGTCGAAACCGGCCGCGGCGATCCTTAACCAGCGTCTATTATATACTTATCAAAGTCTATCTATGTCTACCTGTTTAAAATCGCAGGTGGAGAATATATCATGCCCAATTTACCTAATTTTATTGGGAAGATACGGATGTCGACTCTAAAACAAATCCTGGAATATAGACAAAATGGTTAATCACATTCGATGCATTGACGCCAACCGAAAATGTATCGGTTGTATATAATTTACGTTCCAGTGTAACGCCTTCGTACTGCTCAGACGTATAGACTTCTACGCCATACACGCCATCGGGCAATGTATCGATTTCAGCGTCTATTGACCAGAGCGTAACGGCTTGTCCACAGACTGAACGGAAGGGGTCTGGCGTCATCAATTCAACAGTAATTACGCCATCGATCACGTTGTTCGAGACCAGTTCTGGCACGCAGGCATCATGGTGAACGCCTGTAACAGTCAAAGTGGTCGCTTCATCGGGCTGTGGTGAGCGGGGAGTAAGCGTGACATGACCTCGCACGGACAAGTCTTTCCATGCGTAGGATTCTTTTGTCCCCAGTTGCTCACTTACAATAGATAATTGGACAAAATAGTATCCAGGCTCGTCAAATTGAAGATCAACGGGAAAGCGCCATTCAGTTTCTGCTTGATTGCACGCAAATCCATCAGGTTCGGCTATGGCCGTAATGTGGACAAAGCCACTCCCTGCTCCAAGAGGGCCAAATTCAACCGACCCAAGCTCAGGGACACAGCCGTTGGGCCATACGCCAGATGCTTCGATGGTTGTTAATGCATTTGTTGAGGGATCCAAAGAGAGCACATCTAGCGTGGTAGAAATCTCCACAGGACGATCCGCTTGTGCGTTATCAAATTCGAAAGCAAATAGCTGCGCAGGAGAAAGTACTAGAATGAGTGACAACAAGAATGAGAGAGAGAGAAACTGTTTTTTATTCATGAGTGTTTTGGATTGACGCCGTCCACTTTTGACGGCACGTTGGTTGATTTTTTCTGACATAAGGCTAAAGACTATCTGCATTAATCTGTAATGAATATTGCTAAAACGTGTACGGCAATTGTCTGTATCGTCTTTTGTATCAGTAAGCTTGCTATAATTATACCATACAAATAAACAAGAATTGTTACCAAATGGCGTACATCGACATATTGAGGGACTTATTCACCAATGTGATGCTTAGTTTATAGCCATGGTTTCTGATTTCGCGTTGCCAAAGCGGTAAGCAGATCCATGAGTGAGTGCATAGTCGAGGGTGTGAGAAACTAGCCGCACAGCCTCTGTTCATTAGACGGTGTTGCGCAGATCTTGCTCGTTAGGTCAACCGTTACATTTGTAGCAATAGCGTCACTATGCATAAATCCTTAAGGCAGGATACAATAGATATAGTGAGCAGTTCGATACATTGACATTTTTTCCAGGCAGCATCGTCTTCATACAAAAATGTGATTTGGTGCTGCTGTGGAGTACAAAACAAACGCATCTGTGCGCCTTTCTGAGTTTTGGAGCGGTCGAGGATGGTCCCCAAATTTCTCTCCAACGGCAAAGGACACCCAAAGCATCCTTCCACATTGATTTATTCACTCTTCATGCGTATACTAAATTTATATCCCAATTAACTTAATAAAAGGATTTCCCATGCCACAATTGACTGGCGGTGAAGCCATCGTCCAAGCATTGATCGCTCAAGGCGTTGATACGCTTTTTGGGTTGCCTGGTGTGCAAAATGATTGGCTGTACAACGCGCTCTATGACCATCGCGATCAGATCCGTGTGCTACATACACGCCATGAACAAGGGGCGGCCTACATGGCGCTAGGCTATGCTATGGCGACGGGTGGCGTTGGTGTGTATAACGTTGTGCCAGGACCAGGATTTTTGAATTCAACGGCTGCGCTTGCAACAGCACAGAGTTTAAATGCACAGGTTCTCTGTTTGGTTGGGCAGATTCCAACAGGTGCCATTGGGCAAGGGCATGGCGTGCTGCACGAGATCCCCGATCAACTGGGGATCATGCGCGGGTTGACGAAGTGGGCCGAACGCGTCAACAGTCCCGCCGAGGCCCCGATGCTCGTGGCAGAAGCGTTTCGACAGATGCGATCGGGGCGTCCACGACCGGTTGGGTTGGAAGTGCCAATGGATGTGCTAGCCGCAAAAATAGAGGTAGATTCAACGCCGCTTGATCTGCCACCTTATGCGCCGCCGGTAGACACCCATCAGTTGGAAGAGGCAGCCAAAATTTTGGGTGCAGCCAAGTATCCGATGATCTTTGTGGGCGGTGGTGCGCAGAATGTATCGCAAGAGATCACGGAACTGGCCGAGGCGTTACAGGCTCCGGTAGTGGGCTATCGAACCGGTGCAGGGATCCTCGACAGCCGTCACTATTTGAGCCTGCATTTGCCGCCCGCGCATAAGTATTGGGAAAAGACAGATGCAGTGCTGGCGGTTGGCACGCAAATGCGAATTCCGCTGAAAAGCTGGGGTGTTGATGAGGGGATGACGATCATCAATATCAACGTTGATCCAACAGACCATGGGCGTTTCCGTCAGCCCGACATCGCACTAACGGCGCGGGCAGAGGATGCCGTGCCGCAGTTGCTGGCCCGCATAGCAAACCACAACCCGCAGCGGGCGTCGGTGGAAGATGAGCTGATGGCGATTCAGCGCGACTGGGTCGAGCGCACAGCTTATCTCGAAGAGCAGCTTGGCTATTTAAAGACGATCCGCGATGTGATGGGCGATGACGGTATTTTTGTGGATGAGTTGACGCAGGTTGGCTTTGTCAGCCGAATTACCTTGCCCGTTTACCAGCCGCGCACCTTTATCTCGACCGGCTATCAGGGCACGCTAGGTTGGGGATTTCCTACGGCGTTGGGGGTCAAAGTTGCTAAGCCCAATGCGCCGGTGGTGTCGATAGCGGGCGACGGCGGCTTTATGTTTGGCGTGCAGGAGTTGGCAACGGCGGTGCAGCATAAGATCGGGCTCGTGACGCTTGTTTTTAACAACAAGCAATATGGCAACGTGCAGATGATGCAGCGAGAATATTATGATCAGCGCGTGATCGCGACCGATTTGCACAACCCCGATTTTGTAAAATTGGCAGAAGCGTATGGCGCCCGCGGCGTACGCACCACAACCTTGGATCAGCTTCGCACCGCCATGGAGGATGGGTTCGCATCGGATCTCCCCACGTTGATCGAAATTGAGGTGGGCGACATGCCCAGCGTGGAACGGTTCCGCAAATTGGGGAAGGTACGCGGGTAATAGTTAGCCGCCACCGCAGGTGACTGTCACTTCACGTTGAGACGTGCAGTAAAGCAGCAATTGCGAATCGCTTTGTGCGATAAGTGACGGTCACCTGCCTGATCAATCAGAGAGTCACCTACCTGATCAATAACAGATATTCAAAAAAGAGAAAGCGTATGATTGCAAAAACATATCCACGACCAGATGTGCGCATCGATGCACAAACGATAAAAGAGAAGTACGGCGTTGATACAGTCTATTTGATGCATCAAAACGAAAGCCCGTATGGCCCGTCGCCTAAAGTGCAGGAGGCCATTCAAAAAGAAGCGGCCATGTTGAATTATTATCCATCCATGAGCGATGGCGCGCTGCGCGATACGCTAGCCGAGGTGATAGGTCGTGGCCTGACGCGCGACCAGTTTTGGACGGGGTGCAGCGGTTACGAAACCATCGAGTTGCTGATGCGCACGTACCTGAGTGCGGGAGACGAGGTGATTATCACGCCGCCAACTTTTGGTGCATACAATAAAATGGTTGGGATCCAAAGTGCGCAGATGGTGCCGGTTCCGCTGGTTGGGCCAAAGCTCTTGCCCGATGTGGAAGCAATTTTGGCCGCAATTACAGAGAAGACAAAGCTGATTCTGCTCTGCAATCCAGGCAACCCGACAGGGACGATTATGGTGGCGGCGGAGATGGAACGCCTTGTGCAGGCGATGCCCGATCATGTCTTACTTGTTTCGGACGATGTCTACCACCAATATGTTACAAATCCCGATTACCCCGATTCGATCCAGTATGTGTTAGACGGCAAAAACGTGGTGTTGATTCACACATTTTCAAAAGCGTATGGCATGGCCGGAATGCGGGTTGGGTATGCCATTGCAAAGCCCGAAATCGCAAACCGCATCGGCGGGGTCCATCGCGGCTTTCATCACAACAAGCTAACATTGGCTGCGGCCATTGCGGCAGCTAAAGATCAAACTTATCTGCAAGAGACCGTACACAAATTGCTGGCGGATAAAAAATGGATCTACGAGCAATTAGATGAACTGGATGTTGAATACATTCCGAGCGAAACTAACTTCATTTTGATAAATTTGGACCGCTCTAGCCAAGAAGTGGCGGAAGCACTTTATGCATACGGCGTTATCACGCGTCCACAGGCTGGAGAGCTTGAAAATTATCTGCGCGTAACGGTCAGTACACCCGATGGGAATGCGCAATTTATTCATGGGCTAACCGAAGTTTTGAAACGATAGGTCAAAAAAACTGTTCACAAAAAGCGTTTAAAAAAGACCGTTTTTAAGAGTCACGTAAGCACGCCATCGTGCGGAAGTTCAGCGTTGGTTGAATGCCTCCCAACTCGTCTCTCTCCATCAGCAGTCACACAACAAGAATCTCAAATGACAAAAGTTAGCGGTATCTTAGATTTAATCGGCAGCGCGCCCCCTGTAGATCAATTAGGGGGGCGGCCGCGCAAAAGCGAACGCAACAAAGGCCGAGCGCGCAGCGGATTTCTGCGTGATCCGGCTCTTTCGTTTGCCCCATCGCCAGATGATGTGTGGGTTTCGCCCCAGTTGATTAGCGAATATGGGCTGGTGGAAGGGGTGTCGATATCAGGCACATCCAAGCGCGGGAAAAAGCACGATGAGCTGACCAAAATCGGTAAGATTTGTGGTCTGACGCCAGCAAAATATGCCAAGCGTACGCCCTTTTCGCAGCTCACGGCGATCGATCCAGAAGATCGTTTTCGACTTAGCGATAGCGGCAACGTTACGATGCGCATCGTGGATCTGATCGCGCCGATTGGCAAAGGCACGCGCGGGCTAGTTGTTGCCCCACCCAAAGCGGGCAAGACGCAAATTTTAGAGTCGCTGGCAAAGGCTATCCGCGCGTGCGAACCCGATGCGCGCGTCGTTACAATGCTGATCGATGAGCGGCCCGAAGAGGTAACGCACTTTCGACGGTCGGTCGATTCCGAGGTGCTGGCAAGTTCAAACGATCAGCCGATTGCAGAGCATATCCATTTAGCCGAATTGACCATGGCACACATCCGCACCGAGCTAGAGTGCGGGCGTGAAATCGTTTTGTTGATAGATAGCATCACGCGGCTCGCCCGCGCCTTTAACTTACACGGAGCGGGCGCGCGCCGCACCATGTCCGGCGGGATCGATGCCAAGGCATTAGAGATCCCACGGCGGCTTTTTGGGCTGGCGCGTAACATCGAAAATGGTGGCTCTGTCACGGTAATTGCAACTGCGTTGATCGACACCAATTCACGTATGGATGATTATATTTTCGAAGAGTTCAAAAGCACTGGCAACAGCGAGGTTGTGCTAGACAGAGAGTTGGCGGAGGCGCGTATCTTTCCAGCGATCAATCTGTTGGCAAGCGGGACGCGTAAGGAAGAAATCTTATACAACGAGGATGAGATTGCGCGGCTGACGAAGTTGCGTCGTTGGCTAGCGGGTGGATCATCTAAAGCAGCGATGAACGGGCTGCTAAAGCTAATCGACCAAGTGCCGACAAACGATGAATTGCTTCAGCGGCTGAAGCCTTAGCTCAACTCATGTCAACAGCTTTTCCCGAATTCGAGCGATCTGTTCGGGTAGATCCGGCTCATTCTCTGCACCGACGAGGTTGAGGCGGCGTTTGTGCAATGCTAATTCGGCAAACAGATGCATTCGTCGAATCTGCCGCTGTCGCTCAGCATCTCTGTGCCGTCGCAGAGGGCGCGACCAATTTTGCGTTAACATCTGATACTCTGCTTCGGTCAATGTATCGCCAATTTCGTCGACCAATTCCATCTGTAGCAGCTCACGCTGCTGCTGCCACGTTACCCCAATTGTCGCGAGCAACAAGATTACGCCAAAAGAAGCTAAAGCAATGCTAAAAATAAGATTCATTGGATTAAATGAGCTAAAAGCCACACCCATATTGTGCAGTCCATGAATTAGGATCGCAATCAGCAATGCACCAAGCGGGATCAACACTCGGCCTAGCCGATCCGTGCGGTTACGCGCGAGGCCAAAACCGATCCCAACAATGCTGGTATAGAGCGCATGGTTCATGCCAAACAGAACCGAGCGCAGGAAGATCACAAGCGATAATTCTGCAAAGCCCCCCCCACTAAATGCACCAATAAAGTAGAATAGATTTTCGGTCATGGCAAAGCCAAAGCCAATCATCGCGCCATAGACCAGCCCGTCTAGCACATCGTCAAACTCTTCGTATGCCCAGTAGAAGATGCCCAAAAGCGCCACAGCCTTTATGCACTCTTCCACAATAGGGACAACGATTGACCCTTCTATCAACGCAGCCGCTCCACTACCGGGCACATCTACAAAGGGTGTGCCGATCAACCACTCACCAATAAAGCTGGCGATAATAGCAGGAAGCGCACCCCACATAAATGCTAAGGTCAGCAGCCACAGCGGCTCACGCTCATATCTATCTGCCCAATAAAAGAGCAGTACATAAAGATAGGTTGGAGCAGCGGCAGCAACAAGGCAGATTAGCAGAGCGTTGAGCATTGGTCATCAATCCCCTATCGCGCGTTTCTGCTCAGTAATTTTTTGATCAGGAAGTTTCTGCTTTGCCTGTTCCTCGGCTCGCGCATTTTCAGAGCCGGCCAGTAGTTCGGGCCAAAGGAAGAAACTCACCACCCCTATCAGCACACCCAGCCACAGCGTACAAAAGCGGATCAAGAGTGCAGCGGCGGTAGCCAGCGGCAGGCTCAAGCGAAGCAGTTGCGTACTCAGCGCAACAAGACTTCCCTCTACGCCACCCATGCCGCCCGGCGTGGCAACCACCGCACCGATCACAACGCTGATGGAGAAGATGAAGACACCAATCATAAAATTTTCGGCGGTGAATGGTACGCCAAAGCCGTAGAGGACGACAAAATAGGCCACCGCCTCAGCCGCCCAGCTCAACACGCCGATCATCAACGAGATCAACAGATTGCGTGGGCGAAAGATTGTGTAGCTGCTTTCGTAAAATTCGTAGAGGCTGCTTGCCAATTTCTTGATCACGGGCAGCGATTCGCCAAATTTGAGCAGCCTCATCGAAAGCGAGCGCGACTGAATAATTCCCACAAAGACCAAAAAGCCTGTGAAGATCACTGCCGCAATCGCACGCGCCAGCGGGTTGGGAAACGCAATCAGCCCAACGCTCGCCAACAGCAGCATTGCGATTCCATCAGTCAACCGTTCGGCCAGCACAATCGGCGCGGTGATCCCCATTGGCACGCCCGTAATATTTTTGACCATGTAGCTTTTGAGAAATTCACCCGCCTTGCCCGGCGTCATCACCATTAACATGCCCACGCCAAAGACGCGACCGCTGTCGACACGCGAAATCGGCACATTGAGCAGTTCAAGATACCAATGCCACTTGAGCATGCGCACCCCGTAGTTGACCAGCGTCAGCCCCACCACAATCGGCAGCAGAATCCACGGCCAGCCTTGTAGCTCTTGGGCCAGTTTTTGGAAATCGCTCAAGAGGATAAAGGCAATATAGACGATCAGGCCGATCATCATCGACCAGATTAATTTTTTGCGTAAGTCTGGGTTCATAAGGTTTGCGAGGTTAGGCTGAGTTTGGATCTGCACAATTGCTTTACTCACCCATTATATTTGCGCAATAAAGGATATGGAATTTTGACTGTAAAGAGGAGAGGATGGTCGCCCCTAACTAACTATCGACGCAACCTGCCCTTCTGGCGTTAAAGGGGCGACTTGTTGGTAGACCTGTAGCAGATTGCGGGCGGAATTTTCCCAATTGATCACATCCATGACGCGGCGGTGTCCAAAAGAGCCAAGTTTCTCGCGCAAAGCTGGATCATCCATCAGCAAGGCGAGCGCATTTGCAAAGGCTAGTTCATCATTATCAGAGATATAAATGGCGGCGTCACTTGCCGTAACGCGATGCTCCTTTAGATCAAAAGCCACAATTGGTTTTCCAAAGGCCATATACTCCATCATCTTAATCATGGTGCAATGATCGGTAAATGAATTGTAGGGATCAACCGAAACGCAAATATCTACGCTAGAAAGATAGCGTCGCAACGCTTCATCCGTCACTTTACCCGTAAACCAAACGTGCTCTGTCAGGCCTAGTTCGACGTTCAATTCTTGCAAGCGATCCCATTCACTGCCGCTGCCGATCACCACACAGTAAAAATCGGTGCGCCCCAGTTCATGCACTAGTTTGTGCGCAATCCTCAGCAGATAATCCAGCCCATCTTGTGGACCCATTGTGCCAATATATCCGATCAACGTGGTGGCGCGGCTGCGCAGATCTGCGTCTGGCGTAACGGGGTGTAATCTTTCCAAATTTGGGCCATTACGGACCACAGTCACCTTCGATTTTGGGATATGCGTTCGGTCGATCTCTATTGATTTATACGACTCGTTTGTCGCAATCACGTGATCCGCGACTCGGCAGCTTAACGCCTCTAGCCAGAGCAATACGCGATAGACTGTCTGATTGCCGTTGTTGTCTGGAAAACGCGCGAAATAATTTTCGGGCGAGAGATCGTGGTGATCGAAGATAAATTTTACGCCAAATGGTTTGTAAAAGAGTCCGATAAAAACGTACAGATCAGGCGGGTTGTGTGCGTGGATTACG
>JAUKWC010017103.1:0-19299 GCA_032356245.1 Endocladia muricata | reverse complement strand
CCCCCCCCCGGCACTATTGAGAGGGGCTGAGATCTGCACACGTGAAAAAACATGGGCATATGCATATTGTTTTTCAGATTAGAGTTTGCACATCCATCTGCTCATGTGTTTTCATATGTGTAGATGTCAGCCCCTATCACTAGTGACACCCCCATAGCCTAAATTCTCATTATTTCGCAAACTTCTTTTTCCTGCTGTACCGACACCAAAATTGTCCACTTTTCTGGACGATGTTTTTTGCGGCTGAGCCAAAATCTTTCTCAGGGGCCATAGTCTGGACAGCTTCCCGGAACTGGTTCTCGAACCGGCATGTAGTGTTTAAGTTTGCTCTACTTGACGCTATTTAGCTACTTCTTCGCGTAGCCACCTAAGCTTCCCTACTACTTGTCGGAACGGAATCAAAACCTCGCGGTCATTGGAATCGACTCCATCATCTCTACGACCGACCGCCTCTGCCCCACTACTCCGGTCTGCGTCCGAGTCTGCAGACCCCACCACGTCCGCGTTGTCCTCACTGTCCGATTCTTCACCGCTTTCGGTTCTCCGACAACTACCACGGGCCATCTCACGGGCCGGGAACTGCGGTAGCTCTGTTAGTGCGTAGAACACCTGGTCCAGCACACCTTTCCCTTCCCGCATAGAGTACACATGATACAATGCCGTCAATTCATCCGCAGGGCGGTCCGCATACCTAGCCCTGGCGTGCGTGAGATGCCCATGCCCGAACATTACAGAGTTGGGCGGCACAACGGTCTTCTTCATCTTAAACAACGCCGCCACTGGCACCTGCTCGCTCTCCTCCCCGTACGCAAATACGTGTGGATAGTCACGCAACCACAGTGGGAAGCCCACTGCCACGCTCACCGTTGCGAAAAAGCCCAGCATCTCCGCTCTCAATGACTCGTCAAAGTCAGTGTGCGGCGTTTCCCGCGAGCAGCCCTTCTCAGTATTAAAAAACCGACCCCCCGTCTTTGATATGAACAGCTTCCGCCCAGATATCTTCCTCAGACCAACGTAGGCTGGAGGCTGACCCACACACGCGCCCAGCTGCGCACGACTCCGCGAAGCCCACACGCGATCTCCCCTCGATTCGCAGGCTTCAATCACCAGGCTCCGTGTACTAGAGAAGCGGGCGATTCCCGGCTCCCCGTTTGCTGCGTCCCCCTTGTCTTCCTCCCCATTGACAATCGGGTTCCACCAGGTCGCATTGGGCAGCTGTCCCAGTGCATTCTCCTCGTTGAATGTGCTCGCAATGGATGAAAAGACCCTTTCAACGCCGGAAAGCTTCCATGTGGGCCCCAACATCAGGGGTTCGAGGCTTCCGCGCGGAATGCCGCTGTAGTCAGCAAAATTGTCAAGGTACGTGTAGCCGAGGTGCTGAAGCTCACCTCGTCGCCTCTCGAAGTAGGAATATCGCTTGCCATAATAGTCACCCCCGTCTGCTACGTTCCTCCGGCAGTGTGTCTGAGGCCTGTCGGGCTTCCAGGTGTCCGGACCGACATTGGTACTCTCAAGTTCGGTAGTGTACACGTAGCTCCCCATGAAGAACTGAAGCCGATGCATGACTACGACGCCTTTGATGGAGAGGTACAAGTGCACCCGGTGCTCAATAGGTATATGGATGGGAATCAGCCAGAGCACAAGAGGCGGGTCTTTGGCCTTCCACATCCGCAACTTCTCTTCTTCGTGATGTGGCGGGCCGACGTATACCTCATTTTCCTAAGTGTCGGGTGTTTCTTCATTCACCACGGTCTTGTCCTCACTACCAACCGGCAGATGGTTCGCAACCTTGCCGTTTAACATCTGCACGGCACCTTCTCGTTGGACCGTGTTCTCCTGAGCCGCCTTGGTCTTCTCAGCGACCTCTCGACTCGACTGCGCCACTGCCCTTTTCACTCGACCAGACATTTCCGACTGCACAACCTTCACAAGTCGAGGCGCCGACCGTGAGGAGGGAGCAGCCGCTGCCTCCCTGGCAAGCACTTTTGTCGCCTGCATCGCTCGTGGGGCTTTCCGCCCACGGACGGCAGGCTCCAGTGCAGTCGCGTTGGAAGCAGGAGCACGCCGGGCGGAGCGGCGTGTAGAGGGCCGAGCAGCGGGGGTCGTGGCGCGAGCCGGGGCGGCGTCCTTGCTGAGCTCGGGAGCAATATGCTCAGTTACCTTATTCACGAAATGCATAGTACGCGCCTTGTTGCCCTTTTCCACCGCTTCTTCAGAGTCGTTGTCTCACTTCGCGAAGATGCCCATCTGGTTCAGATAGATCTCTTTGACGAAAATTCTGAGGAGTTTCGATTGAGCAATGGCGGTCCCCACAAAGTCGTCACAACTGAGTCTCGTCCCTTTTTCATACTTCTCAAGCAAGTCTAGGAGGACTTGGAAAAGCTGGCTCCCGCACGCGTAGAAATCTTCAGATTCAAACTTTCCGTCGCGGACCGCGTTTTCGATGAACCGAGACGCGAAATTCATGAACAGAGCTAGTACTCGAGGGCTCTCTGACCGAAGATGCTGGTCATCAAGGTGAGTGATGCCGAGCTTCGTAGAGGTCGAGACGTGGAAGGTTAGGTCGCACAGCCATTTCACGAGGCCTGAGTCTCGGACAAAACTTTTCGCTACGCGTATGTAGCGGCGGTAGGCAGATAGGCTGGTTTCTGGGAGCAGAATACACTTTGTCATTGCCTCGCCAGATCCCTTTTGACTAAACGCCAGTGTGTCCATGTACTTCTCCACGGCGACAGCATGCATGAAGTGGATAGCACTCATGAGTTAGCGGAAGAATGACTTGTCGATGCGGACCAGTCCAGCGGAGGTGCTCTGTTGGGACGCGTCAGACATGATTTCCGTATCCGTCACGTCCCATCCATTCTTTCTGCGGATAAGAACCACGTGGAGGCGCTCACGGGCCCGCGCCGTGCCGTTCTTTTCCTCTTTCAGGCTAAGGAAAGCTTGGCGGCGAGGAAGGCCGTCCACCATAGCATACCTGACACCTTCGCGCAATACCATGCCGTCCTTGATGGTCTCATCGGGGATATCTAGTAGAAGGGGATTGTCGCAACGTCACACTGTGACCGACATGACGGCAAGGTCGTACTTGTAGACACGCTCAACCATGCTGGGCTGCAGGCCGTCGATGGTAGATTCCGTGCTTTCGCGAAGAGCGTGCTGCGGTTGGAGGGTCTGCGAAATGCGTACATAGACCTCGGTGGATTCGTAATAGGCCTTTGAGAAAGTCCGACACGACACCGACTGCTCCTCGACCTTCACAGCAACCACATCAGACGCCGTACCGTCCAAAGTCTCTATTAGTGGAGACCGGTCGGACGAAGGGCGCGGCTAGCCTGAGGTGTCCCGCCGCAGGTATTTGTGTTGTTGCGACTTCGTTGGGGAGGGTTCCACGCCCGCTTCGGCCTTGAACTCCTCCCCCGTCGCCGCCGGCTGCGATTGCGGCTCGGATTGTACCCCCGGGTGCGGCTCCATGGCCAACATGAGCGAGCTGCGGGTGGAGGACGTGATGGGAAGTTTAGCTGGCATTTCGGAAGTACGCCACTTGCGAGAATGGATGAACTTTGGGAATGAAGGAGGAGGGAGTTTATAATGTCAAGGCGGAGAAGACGAGAAAGGATCCGTGTGCGGAGAAAGGTGGACCGAAGATGGTAGAGAATGAAAGGACTGAGAGAAGGAAGTGGTAGCACTAGAGAGGTAGGTATACGGCGTCCAGGAAAGGTTGAACGGGCACGGTTGCAGATAATTATCGTAGGGCACCAGAAAATGAAATTTTGAGCAGTCCGCAATAGCTGCATTTGACGCTTGAAAAGAATGGATATTATATGATCGGCGGGGTGTTACTAGTGACAGAGGCTGAAATTTGCACATGTGAAACTACATGGCCAGATGGGTGTTGTTTTTGAGATTGAATTTTGCACATCGATCTGCTCATGTGTTTCTACCTGTGTAGATCTCAGCCCTTGTCACTAGTGAAACCCCCCCGCACCCTGAAGAATCCACTTATTTCTCGAAGTTCTGTCGAGGGGACGCCACTGCTCGTAACTGTTGTTGCGGAACAGAAATGTGAGTGTGTGGGAGCACGTCGTGTTCCTGGCTGTTGCCCTTCCTGTCCGCAATAAAAATGGCCCACAGTTGCTCACACAGCGCGGCATCTAACACCCTCCGGATATTAATTTATCGACGCGGTCTCCCCTGCTTTCCTTGCTTCGTCCTCGTCTCTCCTCCTTGTACTTCGATCCACGTGGTTTTCCTTTCTTCGCTTGTGACGCTTTGCTGCTCCCTATTTGCATCCCCATCATTCGTGGAATTCTTTCCCTCTTTTATGCCTCACCGCGTATTATCCAAGGCGCGGACTGAACTCCGCCGGCCTGGGACAGCCTGCGTGTGCTTGGCTGCCTTCATTGCCATTCTCTCCTCCGAGGTGAACGCGAAGTTTGACCTTATGAAGTTCGACATGTCGGCCTTCCTGTACTTTGTAATCACAGCAGACGAAGAGGCCTCAACTGCGATCAAGGAAATTGCCGCAGTGAAGAGTAAGCAGCGCAAGCCTGGCGGCAATTTCCGCACCTCTATCGAGAGCGACGATCCGGTCTCTCACGAGATTGGCAGCGAGCAGATGAAGCAGATAGTGCGCCCAGCGCTGTCAATCGTGTTGCTGACCGGAAAAGTCAAGAGGATTCGGGAGATCGCAGATGCGGCCCTGAGATAGAAGAACTACGGGGTGGGTCTTATAGTGGGCACCAAATTCATTCCCTCTATGGTGAGAGGGTTTCGAGAATCACGTATACCAGGAACCTTTTCTGTTGGCTGCCCCAGAGCCCTCGAGGTTCTCATGTTCTTCCGGGCCATTAACGTATGCCACTCGAGGCGCGGCAGCAAACTTGTATTCGCTTCGAAGGAGATAGACCACACCGGAAATCGTCTCGCGCTCGTTCGTGCAGCTGCTAACTTTGGCGTTGACGAAGCTGGCGAAGGCAGTGAGAGTTTTGGAGTGCGAGGAATTAGTCGGAACTTACCTTCTGTTTCGTCCATGCGTTCAGCACTATTTGGCTTTAAAGGCACGCGCTGATGGCTTCGCACCCATTACGCAGGAGAACACGCTGCAAGGGAACAGGGTAGCAAGTGTGGAGGAGAGTATGAGCAGTGCGCTAGCGTGGGCCCTAACTGCTGAGAAGGATGCGGCAATGCGGGCGGATACCAGTCTGTAACTGTCGAGCTTGGAAGCCACCGTTACAATCGCAACTCTGTACAATGTCAAGCACCGCAGCAACTGGCCGTATCTGGACCGCTTCGAGTCGCGCGATGACCACTTGGCAAGGGTCTTTGCCGACTTGAGCGGGGATACCCGGGAGGCCTTCGGGCTTCTGCGTGAGGCGTTTGAAGATGGTGGTGCCTGTTCAGAGGTTGTCGAGGTGTACTCGGAGCGGGTGGATACCGATTCGGTCCACACAAGACCGCGTCATCGGCGGCCGATGGCACTGTCGAACACCACGCCCAGTGTAGGACTATCCGCACAGCCTCCTCGTTCTTTGTCTTCCCGGCTGGCGGAGGAGATGGAGCTGGAACTACGGGGTACTGGCAACGAAATGGGGGATGTGGTGGCACAAATTTGCACGGTGCAAGCCAGTGGGGCTTTCCGGTCCACTGTCAACCCATTAGTGCCAGAGGCGAACGACCCGGTTCGTGAAACACCAGAACCAGCCAACCGCTTTAGCCCGTCTCCACCAGCGGACGAGGTGCCAGAACAGTCGCTCCCCGTGGCGAGTTAATCGACCGTACGTCTCGCGGAGTTGTTCGGCGTGACGAAGTTGGACGGCTGGGTCCATAGTTATACTTTCCAAGACCTCCTGAAACATCACGCTGACGACTCCAGGGAGTGCCTGGCAGGCAAGGCTCAACAGCTTTTGACGGCCCCCTCGTTCCACGGCAGATACGAGCGGGGTGCGGACAAGTCTTACAATGATGTCCTCACCCACAAGTATATGAACGCCTCCATCCTAATATTGGACGCACTGCCCGGTAGAAGCGGCCATGGAATCATATTCTGTACTGGCCCACAATTCGGCATGTGGCTTTCGTGCTTCAAGCGTTACAGCCGAGAGGTGTACGAAGAAGGGAGTGACGGGGCCAGTGCGTCGAGGGGAAGGCGGCAGAAGGATCTCGTGCTTAACGTGGAGGACCAGCCGATGGCCAACGTCCGAGCTCGAGGTCATTATATGCAAAACCCAGGTATAAACAGATGTGGCCACGCCTCAGTCATACATCGGGCTGTTCGCTTCGGGTGGAGAAAACTGCCGCATGAAGCGCAGTTTGCGCAGGTATGCTACGACAGCAACGGGTATGTGCAGACTTGAAACACAGTATTGACGACCTGTCTGGATGGAATCCAGTGCTCGGAGCCCGGAGAGCTGTTGAGAAGAGATGACGAAGGGAATCGCAAAAAGATGCTTCGACCTGAGTAGAAAAGCATCAAGCATATGAACGAGCTGGCGGTGCAGTATTCCACACCGGGGGACCGTGTGGCGGAATCATTCAGTGGTACTTGCGCAAAACTGAACCCATGCCTATGGCTACCGAGACATCGCCGTTTCGTGGGGTGCGCAGAGGATGACGACTGCGTCAGTCAAGCTCTTCCGAGCTCGCTTAAGGCGTTATGCGAAAGCGTTGTGAGCACCACGTGCGACATCGGTGGCTCTCCGCGGGCTGCAGAGCTTGCCACAAGGTACTCGGTCGTCGTGAAAAGAAAAATGTCTGCCGAGAAGGGGGGAAACCGTGCAGATTCTCGTGCTAGGTGTCCCCCGTATCAATGTCTACCGGACTAAATATTCCAGATTACTGCGAACTGCGCAGGGGATCCCATGCTTTACGTGCGCTATCGACAGGCGTCGGTGCAGAACTGGCCAGCGAAGTACGATGCCCTGCTGGACACGCAAACCCCGCTAACGGTACGGGCGGGTGGAGTGATCGCGAGGTGTATGGTGCTGCGTCCGTCGACGGTGAAGCAGGAAGGTGTGGGAGTCAGGGTGTTTCCGGACCGGGTCTTCGCGAAAGAAGAGACGACCCTCACCCTCCATGGGACGCTCCTGTACGAAGAATTCTGTGAGTCCACACGGGAGAAGACGAAGATGTACGGAGGTTGAATTCTGGGGGTAGAGATAGAACGTTTCAACCGAGTAGCCCTTCTCGCGGAAAGGCGGGCGGAGTCCCGTGAAGGTCCGAGGGATAAGGTGTACATTGTAACGGCACACCTTTGTGTGGCTGCAGTTGTGAATGACGCCTGGATTTTGCTCGGGAATGAGGGCGAGCAAAGTAGAGGTACACGTAGAGCGCGAGACACAAGCGTAGAGTTTTATGAGGATCGAGGGGAATCGTCGCAGAGAGCTCTACGTTGAGTGAAAACCGTTACGATCCGTGCGATGCGCGACATTCGGAAGGGCGAGGGGGTGTTCACAAATTACGGGGATAAGTTTAGTTTCAAAGTACGTGTTAGGAACTTCCAAAATAGCAGACGGATACACCAATTTAAACACTACAGGCGAGCTTGAGAACCAGTTCCAGTCGAGCAGGCCATACTATGGCGGCTGGGAAAGACTTCGGCTCAGCCGCAAGAAAGGTTGCCCAGAAAGGTGGGCGATTTCTACGCCGCTAAAGGACGAAAAAGAGGTTTGAGAAGTAATGAAAATCGAGACTGGGGGGCTGTCTCCAGTGACAGGGGCTGAAATCTACACATGTGAAAACACGTGAGCAGACAGGTGTGCAAAATTCAATCTGAAAGACAGCATTCATCTGCTCGTATATTTTTATATGTGCAGATCTTAGCCCTTGTGATCAGTGACACCACCCAGGTCTGAGTTGTCGTTTATTTTCTGGAATGCCCATTTGCAGGCCCTCAGTTCTTGCTTCCAGTCCTGCCATTGACGTTTATGTTACTTCAAACGTCGGCAGGCATTCTCCACATGTGCATGGCTTTACGAGGGCCCCACTACCAGTAGTAGCTACTAGGTGGCCCTTGTACTGCTCCGTTCACAACAGCTGCGACGTAGATTTCGAACTTGTTCTTCTCACCGAGCCTACGTCTCTCCTGTTCTGCACGTGGCGCAGCTGTATATCGATTGCTGCAAAAGCGATGGTAGGGCCAGTGGACCTGAGGAGTACAAGGAAGGATGTGGAAGTTTCACCGCACCACGTGAGCTGTCTGAATGGTAGCAGAGGCCTTGCACAGGCCAAACCGTGGAGAAGCAGGAGAATGACACCCTCGTCGGTGCATCTCTGGGAGCTAGACGGGACTTTCTGTGTGACTTACATTCCCACCTGTAAACCACCACAAGCAAACGCATTGTAGGGTGTCATCAACAACGTCGATTGGTGCAATACAGTCCATTTACCGAACGAAGGCATGCTCGGTAGATTGCAGTGATTCACGGCCATCCATACGGAAGGAAGACAGAATTTGGGCCACTCGTACAGTGTCTGTGTGTTCTTCATCATCAGCGACCAGGAGCACGAGGCTCAATGGCTGCCGTTTCGTAGTGCCGAACCTGGTATTTGCACAGACGCGCTGAATGACGGGTTTGCGGGTTGGGTCGAGTCGAATAACATTCAGGTCGGGGTCATAGTCGTTGATGGGAAGACAGAAGCTACCGAGAACGTAATAACTTTTGGCGATAGTAATTTGGAGAGTGTCACATGTGTGGACCAAATGTCGCTGGAAAAGCTCGGGCGGAGGAGGTCCAGCAGCACAGTGGTGCTCTGGTCACTGACATGCACAGGAAGATCCACGGAGATGTCGGGTGCTTTTGCACGTAGTGATTGGAGCATCACAGCGGTTACGCGGCCTTCTTCGTTTTCGAGAATCGGCATGGCGGGAGTTCTCAAGTGGTTGATTGCACGGAGGTACATTTTGAAGCCTGCACTGAGAAGACGCGCCCCGCGTCTATCGTTCAGGTTCCGGTGCAGGGTTGTGAGTAGACGGGATTGTGAGACGGAGCCGACTTAACTTCGAACGACAGCAGTGATTTCGGGGTGCTGAATTCGGCGGACGGTCTCATCCATGGCTGTTGCCCTGTGCTTGGACGTGCGGCAGTATTGTTGCTTGAATGCAGTGTGAGCGTGCTCAAAAACACCGTGATGTAGACGTTGTAGACCTCCAAAGTTGCAGATGTCATCTGCAAGGTGAGTGAGGAGATAGGACTTGCGGGTCTTGAGTGTAGTGGGGTGGTGGTCCACAAAAACGTGGAGCATGGGGACTTCAAACTTATTGACACGGTCTTCTAGGTTGTCAGTCCCGGCGAAGCTGCAGTGCTTCTGTACTCTCTGTCTCGAACTGAGTCTTCGAATCTCTGAGAACTCACCGTAAACAGATGCGAGGGGTCAGATTCATCACAGCAACGGTCTATGATTCCTGCGATGATCGGAAAGACTTTGTCGAAGGACTCGTAATGTGGAGCCTCAAGTAGACCAAGGACTTCACCATTTGAGTAGAGTCCGTTCAGGCGACTGCCTTTTTCAGAGGCGGAGAAGCCGACATGTAGGCCGGGGCCGTAGAAGTTCCTCTGAATGGCAGTCAGAACTGTATTGACTCCTCCAAGGGCAGCATGGCGGATGGCTCTGAGCTGCTTGCGACTTTTGCCGGCGGAAGCTTGCGCTGTTAGTAAGACGGGGGAGTCGAGCTTACGAAATTTGGAGGTCTTGATTACCTTGGAGATGCAGAGGTGGAAGTCGTGCAGCGGTTCGGATCGGGAACTCGATTGTGCGTTGAGGTCAGAATCGGATGGAAGAAGAGTGCTTGCTTTCAGAAACGATGGCATCCTTTACAGGGAGGAGGTGGCGAGTGCTTGTTGCGCCTGTATTGTGGCAGCTTGTGCCTGAGTCGGTCTGCCCAACAATGCATTAGCCGCGGCGCCGGCCTCAAGGTCGGCCACTTTTCTGCGAAGATGGATGGTGGACTGCGTGGTGCGAAGGGAAATGAGGCGGATGAAGTGAGAAAATTTGAAGGTACCTCGCGACGGTGGCAGGGTTGGCTGGTTTTCGAGCCTGATTGCGTGCCGATGATGTCCTTCGCCTCGATTATGTCGTACCAGTAGCTGGTGAGGACTAGGTGTCATTGCCAGAGACGATGGTAGGCATCTGAGCATGTGAAGCCTACAAGGGCTTTTTCATACAGAGACGATAGTAGAGAGTGCGGGGCAGAGTGCAGTATGGAGGTTTTGGTGTCTGGGGCGCGAGTAGTCGAAGAAGGTGGAAAGATGCCATAATCTCTGTTGTGCACAGTGGGGAAGCGCTGGACATGAAGATTGCCAACGACGATGTGCCAGGACACTATGCAGTGTCGGTGGAAAGCTGTAGTGAAGTTGAGGACGGTACAATGCCACTGATACGCAACGAGGGCGCTATTTCTAAATAAAAAGGCAGGTTTGTCTGTACAGATCTGTATGAAAGGTACAAACGAGTGGGTCCTCGACGTCCCGGTTTCCCGGATGACACCCCCCAGCTCGCTACCAATGACTTTTTCGTTGAGATTTGGACGAACTCGTCGGTGCACGTCAGCCTCCAGGGGATGGACGAAGAGATGCGTGCCGCTTTTCCGGGGGTCACCAGAAGGGTGGAAGTGGAAAGAGTGTGTGTTAGGTTGCGCTACTTGCTGTGTCAGGAACTCGACGGGGTCCCGGAAGTAGACAGTTCCGAGGGACGTACCGTTGTGGTCCAACACACGAGTTGCGGAGCAGCCCTGATGGTCGAGATCTTTGATGACAACAGCGAGTGTGAGGGAAACACTCCTGTGAGGAGCGAATGCGGTCTACAATGCGCGCGAGAGAAAAGTCGGGATCCGTCAGGGTAGAGATGATATCTTTAACCGTGCGCGGCCCGACAGTCCTCTCTACTGCGACAAGAGAAATTGCGATAGATTGTATGAGGAGGTTGATCTTATTTGTGGTCGGTTCTGCACCAGAGTGATACAGAAATGAGACAATGGGAAGCAGAGCCGCCGGAGCATCATCAGAAAGGACGTTATTATCGTCGTGGACAGGAGGTTCTGGGGCGGGTGAACCTTGGGGAGAAGTAGGGACGAGCTCGGGCGCTCGGTGTGTTCCGAAGTGACACTGTAGCACGTGTTTTTGAAATGGAGTTCGCGTCCCAATACGAGTAGACGCAGTGCCGAAATTTGCCGCGCATATGGAGGTCTTGTAAAGATGGGTGCAAAGACAAGGGCTGGCCGGAGGAGGGAGAGCACAGAAAGGTAGAACGTTTTTCAAGGGTGGACCCATCTTCTTGTTGTCACTGATTACAAGACTGTGGGTTCGGTCGCGAGCACTCCCGCGCTCACGAAACCTAGTGCAGGTCGCGTGCATGCGGGAGTGGTCAAAGTGGAAGACGGGGCCTGCCACTCGATATACACGCACGCTATCGGCTGTCTAGGCGAGAGAATATCATGTATTCGCTGACAGGTACTACAACGAGAGGCAGGAATCAAAAAGTAGTAATACTGTAATATCCCTCATTTAAAGATTGTCAAAACTTCGCCCGGTCTAGGGTAATTTCATATGCAGTATTCGCAAGGGACGGCAGCGAAACTGTGGAACGCAAGAACCTGTCACAGGCCCTGTTTAAACCGCAGCGAGACGAGATGCCAATACGTCAAATCTGCAAAGGTACTCTGCTGCTAACAGAAAGTACTGAGCGACAGTCTTTCTTTGTGAGGGGATGGCTTGCACGAGTAAGCAGGTCATATTCGATCTGGTAGTCGCACGGGTGCGATGGATCGAGGCGGGATAGGAGGCGTCGTTGAATATCGACGAGACGTATGGTATGAGATGTGATGCGGGGAGTACGGACTTTCGGAGATGGAGAGAGCGAGGGAGTAGTGGTGATGGTCGGGCATGATGGTGAAAACGTAGGTCCATCAGAGTAGTCTAGAAGGGTTCTTCATGGAATAGGGCGGAAATGCAGTAGAACGAAACAGGACGCTCACCGGGCGCGGTGAACGTTTGGTCTAGTTTCAGTAAGTGCGCTGTGTAGCTCCAATTTACGCAGTTTCAAATAATAGAAATACGCATTCGGAACTGCGAAATGTCTTGTTATTGAGTAGTAAAACTAGAAACGGACTTCCACACGTCGCAGTACGCTGCGCAGTATAACGACATACCGGGCTTCCACAGCTCGGAATATATCATGAAGTACTACTGCACCCGGGCGTCCACAAAGTTCATGTCCGAGTCTAGTAATACTAGACTCGGACTTCTACCTGTTGGACGTCCAGGTCTAGTCGACCTAAACGCGGAACTGCAAAATTTGTGGTAACCCAGGGGTATTACTAGACCTCGTGGCGCACTCAGTGGACGTCCGCATCCATTTCCGGAAACACTGACGCAAATGCACCATTCTCTCTGCACTGGAAGTAATCATACACAAAAACTACTATCTGTTTAGTGACCTACCAACATAAACGTATGATTTCCGTCCTTCTCCTTCTTCTTTGCACTGACAGCTACTCGTCCACTGCTCAATGAACAGCGCGCGGTGAAGAATCCAGAGTTGTGGGCGGAAACCGTGACAGACCAAACCCTCCATTCAATAGTTCATGGGTTCCCTCCCTTGAGTTTGCAAGGGCCATGTACCAATCGTCAACACCGCCAGGCATAATGGACATGTTCTCCGAAAAGCACCTCTTCCGTACCGCCACAGAACATTTCTTCTCTGAACATACCTTCACCACGCTTGTGGCTACTCCAAGGGCGTCTCCTAACGAGTCCTCGCGATCTTCTTCACCAGGCCGTTCCGCCGCATCATTTACCGAGTCACGCAACGCCGTCTGAATCGTCGAACCATACCGAAACATCTCTCGCGGAACAATGCAGCATTATATGCACCAAACGCTGCATAGCGTCTGTACGGTTGCGAAGGGCAGGTTTTTGGTAAACGTCAGCCTGTGAGTATGTTGGCGCTGGCTTCCACGGCCCGCAGCATGCTGTAGATGTGATACCACTGTTGGCAGTCAGGAGTCCCGTCGCGCGAGTTGCATTACGGACCGGTATGCCGATGTCGCATTCTGGTGAACGTAGTACCGCAGCAACTTGTAAGGGACTTGTCTCCGCAAAGAGTTTTGAAATAGTAAGTCACCCTCCTTTAGATCAAAGAACTCCTCCTGTAAAGAGTAATTATCGTATGCTAGATCCTCGACCTTGGTAAGTAGCCACCATGAGAAGTATGAAGTCACATGGTCCGCGTCTGAACCCACCACCCTCATCCACGCTTGAAATGCCTGAGGTGAGCTTTCCGCCCGCTCGCTGGTCGATACAAATGTGGTCTTCCGCGATTTTGAGAAGAAATACCCAGGGAACTGGAACAGCTCGTCCCTAGCATTTCTTTTCCGCGTGCTCATCACATCAAGACTCTTCTGTCTTGTCATTGCGCATAGAGCATAGTCTATTTGAACGGCCTCTCCGCATTCACGATGGGATCCGGCGTTCAAGAACAAGTGTGAGCAGCTCCCAGAGACGAGCTCTGCATGCGCCATTCCAACAAGAGCCATCCCCTTATCGTAGTGGCAATGTGTATAGTGCTCCTTACGATTGGCAAGAACCATCGGTTGAATCCGCACGACACCCTCCAGGCCTACCGCGGAGAGCTCCACCGCCGCGTACCGCGCACTTTGACCATCCCAGTTCCAGACTGGAACAGAATTTGTTGAGTCCAGCTCAGCAGTTCTATGGTGGCACCATCGCAGAATCTGCTTCCCGATGGTCTTCCCAATACCGAGTTACTCTTCCCCCACTTTTGTCATACGCTTGCGACTTCGATAAAGCCCAGTTTCGGCTCGCGATGTGACCTGCTGGGTGCCAGCGGAAATTCTGCGAGCCACGCATACGCTCTCGTTTTCCGCCTTGAAATCCCTCAATTTTGCTTGAAGGCGAAGGAACTCAGAAAGCATTGCCTTAGGCATCGCCCGCACCTCAAAATACACTTGATCGGCCTGCCGTAGCTTCTACTTGAAGTTATGGACCCTTGTCTTGAGACCAGCAATCTCGTGCTTTTGTGCCCTGGCCTTGTTCGTCTGCTTGGAAGGCATCGTTTGTAGCTCTTTCATCTGCTCAAGCGAGACCGATTGTGAGCGAGCTGTAGCGGAAATCTCAACCCTTTTCCTGGACAGTATTGGCAGCAATGGAGACTAGAAGGGTCCCAACTTTAATGCAACAGGAGAACGCAGGGTCGTACGATGAGTTTTCTCTGGTCCCCGGCGGATGTGGGACCGCACAGTGGCCGCCATGCCCGGCGTGCGGACGCGCCGAGCGGACGCAACTCCGGGCCCGACTGTGGAGCTGACTGTGCTCGAGCTATAGTTAGATTGAGTAGACGAGCGACAAGTAGGCGTTTGGCTGGAAGCACGCTACAGTGAAGCCTCCATTGTTTTGTTAGCACCTTGAGTCCCCAGAACAATGCCAACGTCGGCATTTTCATGTTCTGAACCAATCACAGACGGTGCCGGCGTTGTGCCGGGCTGCAAAACCCGCGCAGACCTGCCCGCCGGGTGCCGCTGAGCTGCATCAACCTGGTGGTTGGGTGCAGTCACAGCGACAGGCGCAGACGGGGCATCATCTCCACCCTCCTGCTGCTCGTGTGCGTGCTTGGGAGATCATTGCATGGGAATAGGCCTGCTCGGTCTTCTGACCGGCGGAGGCATTGGTGGAGAGCTGCCCAACGGGTAGGACAGGACAGACGGAAGCTCGGTGAGAAGAACAAGTTCGAAAAGTACGTCGCAGCTGTTGTGACCTGAGCAGCGCAAGTACCAGCCAGCTGCTGCCAGTCCTCGTAAAGTCATACCTTCGCGGTGAGTTACTGCCGACGTTTAGACTATCATAAGCGTCAACGGCAGAGCTAGAAGCTGAGGCTGAGGGCTTCCAAAGCGGCATTCCAGAAAGTAGCGAAAGCTCAGACTTGGATGGTGTCCCTCATGATAGGGGCTGAGTTCTACACATGTAAAAGTACATGGTCAGACGGATGTTGTTGTTCAGATTAAGTTTCGCACATCGATCTGCTCATGTCTTTTGCGATGTGCAGATCTCAGGCCCTATCACTAGTGACATTCGCGCCCAAAATAATCGACTTCTTTTCCCAAGGTTCGTGAAGGGGGCGCGACTGTTTGTAGCTGCTATTATGGAACAGAAACATGAGCGATGGTGCCCATGTCCTGTTCGTAGCTGCCGTCTTTCCTATCCGCAAGGCGAATATCACACACCTGGTCCCACAGGACAGTACCCCACACCCTCGTGATACCGATATATTGTCGCAGCCCCCTCGGCTTTCCCTGCCTCGTCCTTGTCTCTACTCCGTGTAATTCCATGTACGTGATTTTCCTTGCTTCGCTTGCGAGGCTCTGCTTCTTCTTCCTTGCATCCAGATCATTTCTGGGCTTCTTGCCCTATCTCGTTCCTCGCCGAATTGTAACTATGCCGCCAACTGAACTCAGCCGGTCCGGGACACCAGGGGTATTCGTGCCTGCTCTCGTTGCAGTTCTCTCATCGTTGTACGTGAACGCGAAGTATGACCTCATGAAGGTCCACATGTCCGCCTTCCTGCACCTTTTCATCGCAGCAGACGACGAGGCCTCAATAGAGATCAAGAAAATTGCCGTGGTGAAGAGCAAGCAGCGAAAGACTGGGGACAACTGTCGCATTTCTATCGAGAGCGACGACCCGGTCTCTTGCGAAGCGAGTAGCGAGGAGATGAAGCATATAGTGAGCGCAGCGCTGTCAACCGTGTTGCTGAGTCGAAAGGACATAAGGATTAGAGAGATCGCAGATGTGGCCCTAAGGCAGAGCAATTATGGGGCGTCCCCTAGTTTCGGCACCAAACTCGTTCCTTGTACGAGCAGCAACGCTCGGGAGTTAGTTCAACCAGGAAACTATTCTGTTGGCCGCACCAGAACCCTCGGGGTTCTCATGTTCGTCCAGGCGATCGACGTATTCCACTCGCGGCGCGGCAGCAAACGTATATTCACTTCGAAAAAGATAACTCAGACCGGAAGCCGTCTCGCATTCACTGTGCAGCTCCTCGGACGGGCGTGGACGAAGCTGGTGAGGGCAGTGGGAGTTTCGGAGTAGGAGGCAATAGTCGGGCCCTATCTTCTGTTTCGTCCGTGCGTTCAGCATTTTGTGGCTTTGAAGTCCCGTCCTGATGGATTTGCCTCCATCACGCAGGAGACCACGCTGCAAAGGAATGGGGTACCAAGCGCGGAGGATAATACGAGAAGGCCAGTAGCGTGGGGCCTAACTGCTGATAAGGATGCGGCAATGCGGGCAGCTAGCAGTCTATTCCTGCTGAACTTGCAAGCCATCGTTACAAACGAAACTTTGTACAATGACATGAACATCGCAGCTACTGGCCGTATCAGGACCGCTTTGAGTCGCGCAATGACCACTTACCGAGAGTCTTTGCCGACTTCCGAGAAGATACCCAGGAGGCCTTTGGCCTTCAGCAAGAAGCGCTTGAAGATGATGGTGCCTGTTCAGCTGGTGTCCAAGTGGAGTGAGAGCTGTTGGAGGTAGATTTGGAAGACGCGAGAACACACCGTCGTCGGCGGATGACACATTCGAGCACCACGCCCATTGTAGGACTCCCCGCATAGCCTCCTCGTTCTTTGTCTTCCCGGCTCGCGGAGGAGATGGAGCTGGAACTACAGGGTACCGGCAACGAAATGGGGGATGCGGTGGCACACATTCGCACGGTGCAAGCGAGTGAGGCTTTCCGGTACACTTTCAACCCATTAGTGCCGGGGCGGAACGACCCGGTTCGTGAAGCACCAGAACCAGCCAACCGCTTTAGCCCGTCTCCACCAGCGGACGAGGTGCCAGAACAGTCGCTCCCCGTGGCGAGATAATCGACCATACGTCTCGCGAAGTTGCATGGCGTGATGAAGTCGGACTGCCGGGTCCACAGTTGAAGTCCCCAAGACCTCCTGAAACGTCACGCTGACGCCTCGAGTGAGTGCCTGCCAGACAAGACTCAACAGCTTTTGACGGCCTCCTCGTTCCAAGACAGATGCGAGCGGGGTGCGGACAAGTCTGACAATGATGTCCTCACCCACAAGGATATGAACGCCTCCATCCTAATATTGAACGCACTGCCTGGTAGAAGCGGCCATGGAATCATATTCCGTACTGGTCTACAATTCGGCATGCGGCTATCGTGCCTCAAGCGTCACAGCCGAGAGGTGTACGACGAAGGGAGTGACGGGGCCAGTGCGTCGAGGGGAAGGCGGCAGAAGGATATCTTGCTAAACGTGGAGGACCAGCCGATGGCCAACGTCCGAGCTCGAGGTCCTTACATGCAAAACCCATGTATAAAGAGATGTGGCCACGCCTCAGTCACGCAACGGGCTGTTCACTTCTGGTGCAGGAATGTGCCGCTTGATGTGCAGTTCGCGCGGGTATGCTAACACAGCAACGGGTATGTGCAGTCTTGAAACACAGTATTGACGACCTGTCTGGATGGAATCCAGTGCTCGGAGCCCGGAGAGCTGTTGAGAAGAGATGACGAAGGGAATCGCAAAAAGATGCTCCGGCCTGAGTAGAAAAGCATCAAGCATATGAACGAGCTGGCGGTGCAGTATACCACACCGGGGGACCTTGTGGCGGAATTATTCAGTGGTACTTGCGCAAAACTGAACCCATGCCTATGGCTACCGAGACATCGCCGTTTCGTGGGGTACGCAGAGGATGATGACTGCGTCAGTCAAGCTCTTCCGAGCTTGCTTAAGGCGTTATGCGAAAGCGTTGTGAGCACCACGTGCGACATTGGTGACTCTCCGTGGGCTGCGGAGCTTGCCACAAGGTACTCGGCAGTCGTGAAACTAAACATTTCTATGAGGAGGGGGAGCAGCCCTACCGATCCTCCTGCTGCGTGTCCCCGTATCAATGTCTACCGGACTACTAAGTCTAGTTCAATGCGAACTACGCCGCAGATCCCATGCATTCCCTGCCCTATTTACGGTCACCGGGGAGCAGCTGGCAGACGACGTTCGACAACGTGCTGGACACGCAAGACCAATTCTCTTTACAGGGAGGCGAAGCGATGGCGAGGTGGTCGTCGGTGCGTCAGTCGACGGTGAAGTACAATGATGTGGGACTTGGGGTGTTTACGGACCGGGTCTTCGCGAAAAGAGAGCCGATGCTCACCTTCCATGGGACGCTGCTGTACGAAGAAGTTTTCGAGCGCACGAATGAGAAGACGAATATTCACGGAGGTAGAATTTTGGAGGTAGACAAAGAACGTCTCAAACGGGTACCCCTTTTGGTGGAAAGGCGGGTGGAGTCCCATGAAAATCCGCGACATGTGATGTACATTGTATCGACACTATTTTTTGCGCCCGAGTTTGTGAATGACGCCCGAAACTTGCCTGGCGATGAGGACGAGCGAAGTAGAGGTACTCATAGAGCGCGAGACACAAACGTTGAGAATTATATGGGTCGAGGGAAATTGCCGCAGAGAGCTCTACGTTGATTGAAAATCGTTGCGGTCCGTACGACGCGTGAGATTTTGAAGGGCGAGGAGATGTTCACAAACTGCGCAGATAAGTTTAGCTTCAAAGTACGTGGTAGGAACTACAAGAATTGCGTGCAGGTAAACAAACTTCGACACGAAATGCCGGTCTGGGAACCAGTATCGGGCGAGCAGGCCACACTACACGGACTAAGAAACACTTGGACTCAGCCATAAGAATGGTCGCACACAAACGTAGCCGAATCTAGGGTCGCTATCGCGGAGAAAAGAGGTTTGGGAAGTAATGAAAATTTAGAGTGGACGAGTCTCACTAGTGGTCGGGGCTGAGATCTCTAGCTGTGAAAACACATGAGGAAATGGATGTGCAAAATGTTGTCTGAAGAAAAACTCCATTCGCCCATGCAATTTCACATGAGCAGATCTCCAGCTCTGTTAGTAGTCACACCACCTCTCTCCCGGAAATTCGTATGTTTCCCAAACGTGATATGCAGCTGTTGCGGCCTGCTCAGTATTGCCTTATTTTGTGCGCGACGACGACTGCCGTCAACTGGGCCCGTTCAACCTTTCGTGGCCGTCATGTCTCAACCCCTACAGCGATACCGCTTTCTTCTTTCAATGTTTTTCACTCTCGGGCGTCACCCGTGCACCCTCCCCCGCACACGGATCGTTTCTCATCTTCTCCGCCTTGCGGTTATACAGTTCCCCCTCCTTCAGTACCAGTGTTGAGCCTTTCTCGCGGGTGGCATACTTCTGAACTGACCAATAAACGTCCCGCCACGACCACCACCCGCGACTCGCTCA
>JAUKWC010016992.1:0-19302 GCA_032356245.1 Endocladia muricata | reverse complement strand
GTTTTTGAGGAGGGTACTTGGATTGGTAAAGACTTTAATCTTGCTCAAGAAAACGCAAATAAACTGAAGATGATAAAACCATATTACGAAGGTTACAAAAAAAGTAGATTTATTGGCGCAATGTTAGGTTTGTTTGTAAATGAAAATTTTGATTTTTTTGAATTTTTAAACAAATTAAAACTACAAACTCAAAAGCTCCAAGACTGTGCCAATGTAGCACAGTACAAACTTTTAATAGAGGATATCTATAACTACAGAAGAAGGGAGAAAGTAAACTTAAGATTTTAATTTAACTAGGAGGTAGCTAGTCTGCCTCCTTTTTTTACTTAATAATTATGGGAGCAACATCAGAAGAATTCATAAATCTAAGAGAAAAAGAATATCTAATCTCAGCAACTTTTAAAGTTGAAGGACATTTAGTTAATACAGTTGAGAATTATCTATTAGAAACATCAAAACTAATTAACTATAAAATTTTACCAGATACAGATGATCTGTACAAGAACGACAAGGTTTTTAAAAAGCTGGTAAAAATAGAAGCAGAAGCAAAAAGACAAAAAGAAATATATACAAATCATAAGTTATGATACTATCAAATAAATACAGAATAATAGTAGAAGAAAATACCACCATTTTGCAATTCTACAAAAATAAGGTTACTGTAAAAAAAGACGGAACGAAAATTCCTTATGAATTTACTGAAAACTATTATTACCCAAGTTTAAAAACAGCTTTAAAGTCTTATGTAAATAAATCTATCGGAGAATGTAACGATGTTTCAAAAATATTATTGAGACTGAATGAATTAGAGTTACAGATTAAAGAAATATATACAAATCATAAATTATGATACAATTCTTAAAGAAATTAATTGCAATACTAGAGAAACTAGGAAAGGCAGCAAACGATGCAAAAAGAAGATAATGAGCAATAAAGCAAAAAGAATGCAATCCTTTCTAGATTGGATGAAGTACAAGGTGCAAAACGTTCATAAAATTACAAACCAAGAGTTTGTGAATATACTAGACAAAATGTAAAACGCAACACTTCAACACTTTTTTATCAATATTAGATTTGTCTAAAAAATAAAAAATAAAATAAAAAAACTTTCTCAAAAATTTTTTTAAAGTGTTGCAAGTGTTGTTTTAAGTGAAAAACCTAATAAAAATAAGGTGTACAGACGCAACACTTTAGAAAATAAAGTGTACTAACGCAACAGTAAAGTGTTGCAAAATAGAAAAAAATGATAATTACTCTTTTTAAGAACATAAAAGAAACAAACACTCCCTACCATCTTAATATAGATGATGTTCTGTTACGGATTAAAAGAGGAGATTCAAAAGAAAAAGTTACAGCAATAAGGAGCGAGAAAGAAAAGCAAAAAAGACAAGAGCTAAAGAAGAATTTACCTTCTATCTGCTTCTCTGGAACTTTTAGAGAACGCTCTGCAAAGAAGATCATAAAACACTCTGGTATAGTTTGTTTAGATTTTGATGACTTTAAAAGTGAACAGGATTTAATTGAATATAAAGCTAGTTTCTTAAAGGATAAGTTTGTATATTGTTGCTTTATATCTCCTTCTGGAAATGGTTTAAAAGTGTTGGTTAAAATACCAGCAGAGAAACACAACCATAAGAAATACTTTGATGCTTTAAGAGAGTATTTTGATACACCTCATTTTGATATATCTGGTAGTGATGTTAGCAGGGTTTGTTATGAATCTTATGATCCAAATATTTATATAAATAATGACTCTGAGGTATTTAAAGAGATATTAGATACTAAAGAATATTTACACCACGATACAGATACCTTTAAAGTTCCTTTAAAAGAGAAAGGAGAAATCATAAAAAGACTTGATAAATGGTTTGATAAAAACTTTGGCAATGTTACTGGAGAAAGAAACTCTAATACTTTTAAGTTAGCCTGTGCCTTCTCTGAATTTGGAGTAGACCAGTATGGATGCGAAACACACTTTAGTAAGTTTATAGAGGATGACTTCACGAAAACAGAAATACAGAGAACTATACAATCTGCTTATAAAAAGACCAAATCTACATTTGATACTAAATACTTTGAGGATAACCAGATAACAGACTATGTAAACAGACAGTACCTTGGTGGTGTATCTGAAGACAAGATAACAAAAGAGTTAGAGTCTAGAGGATATGATACTGATGATATTGATACAGTATTAACAGAGGCTAAAGAGAATGAGTCTATTGATGTATTTTGGTCTACTTCTTCAAAAGGGAAGGTTACTATTATCTCTAAAAAACTAAAAGACTATTTAAGGCAAAAAGGATATTATAAATTTTATCCAGAAGGATCAGAGTCTTTTGTGTTTGTAAAGGTAGAGTCTAACTTAATAGACTTCACAACAGAAGACAAGATAAAAAGTACATTATTAAAGGAGCTGGAAGAATCTAAACAGTTTGAGGTTTATGAGTTCTTGGCTGTAAATACTAGATACTTTAAAGAAGACTATTTAAACATTTTAGATGCTATCTCAGTATCTATGAAGCAAGACACTAAAGATACTGCTTACTGTTACTATAGAAACTGTGTTGTAGAAGTTACTAAAAAAGGTTTAGAAACTATAAAATACATAGACTTAGATGGTTTTGTTTGGAAAGATAGCGTAATAGATAGAGACTTCTCTATCTCGGATAATCACACAAACGATTACCAAACTTTTATTAGACGAATCTCTGGAGACAATGAGAACAATGTACTAAGTTTTGAAACTACTATAGGTTATTTAATGCATGGTTTTAAGAATAAAGGCTACTCTCCAGCAGTTATATTAAACGATGAAGTAATATCTGAAAATCCAGAAGGAGGAACAGGAAAAGGAATCATTGTAGATGCTTTAAAAAACTTAAAGAAGGTAGTTATTTTAGATGGTAAATCTTTTGACAAAAACAAATCATTTGCATACCAAGTAGTAACAACATCAACACAAGTATTAGTGTTTGATGATGTAAAGAAAAAGTTTGATTTTGAAGGTTTGTTCTCTTTAATAACAGAAGGGATAACGCTAGAAAAGAAAAACAGAGATGCTATTAAATTAGACTTCTACCAATCTCCAAAAATTGTTATTACAACAAACTATGCAATTAATGGTTCTGGAAACTCACACGAAAGAAGAAAGTGGGAACTTGAACTAGCACAACACTACAACGCAAAGAACACACCTTTTGATGAATTTGGTAAAATGTTACTAGATGACTTCTCTACTGATGAGTGGTTAAGATTTGATAACTACATGATCTCAAACCTACAGAAGTTTTTAAATAAAGGTTTTGCTACTCCAGAATTAAAGAATTTGAAAACAAGAAAGTTTATTACATCAACCTCTTTTGAGTTTCACGAATGGGCAGAAGACGAGCAGAACACTTTGTTAAGAAAAGCAAGAGTATCTAAAGCAGAACTATTTGATGACTTTATAGAAGAGTACACAGATTACAAGAAATGGCTAAGAAAGAAAACCTTTCAGAATTGGCTTAAACAATACGCAAAGTTTAAAGATATAAACTATGAAGAGGGAAACACAAATGGAACTCGATGGTGTGATTTAGCTTTTGAAAACAAAGAAATAGAAATAGACGAAGTATTATTTTAAATAAAAAATATGACAAAGACAACCCCCCAAAAGGTAGCAAATGCAGTAATAGATTTAACAGGATTAGATGTGTTTAAAGACACAAGTAAAAGAGAATATGTAGAAACAAGAGCTTTATTAATCACAATGCTACATGATGATCTAGGAATGGGATGGACTAGAATAGCAGAGTTTTTCCAAGCAAATGGCAAAAAAATGAACCATGCTACTGTGATCTATGCAGTAAAAAACTATCCTATCTACAAGCAACATAATAAGAAATTAGGAAAGTTAGAAGGATGCTTTAACTTCTCAAAAGAAATATCTGAAGAGAATATTAACACAACACTAAATCTTCAGAACAGTTACGAGAACTTACAGTACCAATATGTAAAACTAGAGGAGAAATTAAAATCTCCTATGATTAGTTTAATGTATGACATCCCAGAAGATAAATGGACTGAAGTAATAGAAAGAATAGATATTCTTAAAAAGAGCTGGGAGTGGAAAAACAGAGATAACTGTTTAGTTGTTGAGTCTTCTGAAGGAATTAAAAACACTTACTAATCTGGAGTTTAGACCATACCAACAAACAATTATAGAAGATGGTACTAAAAGACTCTCTAGGCTTCGTATTATTATGTTAGCCATGGAAGTGAGAACTGGTAAAACCTTAACCTCTTTAGGTATAGCAGACAAGATGGATATAACATCTGTTTTGTTTATAACCAAGAAGAAAGCAATATCATCTATAGAAGCAGACTACAAGCTATTGAATCCAAGCTATACTCTAAACGTTACTAACTACGAGTCTGTACATAAAGTATCTGCTAAAGATTATGATCTAATAATAGTAGATGAGTCTCATTCAATGGGTGCATTTCCTAAACCATCTGTAAGAACAAAACGTATAAAAGATATAGTAGGTAAGAAGTACTGCATCTTATTAAGTGGTACACCAACACCAGAGTCTTGGTCTCAAATATTCCACCAGTTTTGGATCTCAGACTTTACACCATTTGTAGAGAAGTCATTTTATAAATGGGCGAAAGTTTATGTAGATGTAACAAAAAGAAAGATAAACGGATATGATGTAAACGACTACACAGCAGCCAATCAGAACTTAATAAGACAAAAAGTATCTAAGCACATTATCTCATTCTCACAAAGTGAAGCTGGCTTTACATCTAAAGTAAATGAACACATCTTACACGTTACAATGAACCCATCTACATATGCGCTTGTTAAGACTATAGAAAAGGATAGAGTATATGAAGGTAATAGTGGAGGAGTAATACTAGCAGATACACCTATTAAACTTATGCAGAAGGTACACCAATTGTATTCGGGTACTGTAAAGCTAGAGTGTGGTAAAGCTGTTACTATAGATAATAGTAAAGCGTTGTTTATTAAAAAGAGGTTTCAAGGAAAGAAGATAGGCATCTTCTATAACTTCAAAGAAGAACTAAAACTATTGCAGTCTGTACTCTGAGAAGAACTTACAACAGACCTAGAAGAGTTTAATGCAACCAATAAGAATATAGCTCTACAAATAGTATCAGGTAGAGAAGGCATCAGCCTATCAAAAGCAGACTACTTAGTGTACTTTAATATAGACTTTAGTGCAACAAGCTATTGGCAAAGCAGAGACAGACTAACAACTAAAGAGAGACAAACAAACGATGTGTACTGGATATTCTCTAAGGGTGGGTTAGAAGATAAAATATATAGACAAGTACAAGACAAGAAATCATTTACAACAAAGCATTATGAGCGAAGCGCAATATCAAAGTAAACTCATCAAGCAATACGAAGCAGAAGGATATTATGTCTTGAAGCTCATTTCTACGAATAAAGCTGGAATACCAGACCTAGTGGCACTTAAGCCAGACGATGTTAAATTCATTGAAGTAAAAGGAGTAAAGACTCCAGTAAGCAAATTACAAGAGTATAGAATAAAAGAACTTAAAAAATTAGGATTCGATGCAGAAATTAAACGATCAGAATATTAACCTACCAGATTTTGTTACTATGACAAACTACTGCGAAGAGAAAGGATATCAAGTACACCTTACACGTACACGTTATGGAGTTACTTGTAATGTCTATAAAGAGAATAAATTAATAAAGTCTGGTGCAATCATATATGATACTTGCATGGATGCACAGAAAGAAAGTTATACAAAATTATATAAAGCTATTACAAGATGTTAGAAAAAGTTTACGAGTCTCATAACAAATGGATCAACACAGTTTTAAAAATGGGAGCAAACAAGCACGAAGCACAAGATATAGTAGGTAATATGTACCTAACTATTGGACAAATGCTCAACAAAGGATTAGACATTTCTTATGGTGATTATGGCGTAAACTATTTCTATATCTACAAAACATTAAAAACCTCCTATCTACAAATGTGTTTAAAAAAGAAAAAAGAAAACAAAACCTCCATTGATCTAGTCTTAGACTTAGCATCTGGAGACTACATAGACTACAACGAAGCAAACGATGTAGTAGAAGCAGAGCTAGACAAGTTACATTGGTATGACAAGAAAGTGTATACCATGGTGCAAGATGAGTACAGCATAACAGAACTATCTAAGAAAACAAATATCACATACCACTCTCTTTATAATACGTTCAGAAAAGTAAAAGACAGACTAAAAGATAAAGTAAAATAAGTCTAGGATTTTTAATATAATTGTATTATATTTGTATATACTTAAAATATACGAAGACATGAAGAAAGCAATTAGTGCCAGAGTTGATGAAAAAATCTTAGAAGACTCTAAAGCAGTAGCTAAGATTGAGAACAGGAGCTTTAACAATTTATTGGAAACTTCCTTAATAACTTACTGCAAGGGAAAGTTACCGAAGAAGAAGTAGGTGGCAACTTGAAAGAGTATGATTAGTAGCGTATTAATTAACAAAAAATTTAATAAAAATGAAAAAAATAGATTTAGTAAAATTAGTGGAAGAAGTTGATAAAGAAGAAATGATTGAAGGTGGGGTGCATAAAATATTTGCCTTGACTTGCTTATATAAGTTTATAGAAATGCAAGAAGCAGCTATTAATTATACGCATAGTTGTACGGAGTTAAAGGATAAAGAAATACCAAGCTTTAGGGATTGGTTAATGGTTAATTGTGAGCCTACAAGAAATACAAACCTATTTAAAAAGGGTAATAAGTTATTATTAAACACAGAGTTGTTAGAAATGTATAAAAAAGAATACAGCCTTTAATTACGTACAACGAATTTGGCTATGAATAGTAACGGAATAATAAACTAAAAATTAATAAATATGTATAGAATTTTAAATTACCTATTTGGATGGGATTATGTGACTTGGGAAGATTGCCTTTATAAAGGTGTAAGCAGAGTAAGAGTATTACCGAATGGAAAACCTTACTTTTTACAATACGGTTCAAACTCTAATTTTGAGTATATAACCAAAGAAAATAACGGAAGTACGGTAATACACGCTTGGATGACTTGTGACCCAAGTAAGTATATAAGCGATTAGTAGTTATTATTTATAGCCGTTGTTGTGGCATCGTTTTAATGTGACTACAACGTACGGACGAGTGTATGGGCAGTAGCCAACACGAACCAACCAAATAGAAACAAAATTAATAATTAAACAACTGCAATAGTTAAAATGCCTAACGGCTATTGCTTATACACATTGTTAGGCACTTTTAAATTATGAGTACATCATTAAATATCATTGCATTTTCGGGTAAAAACAGCCCTGAATTTCAGAAACATTTAAAAGCAGTAAAATTCTGTATTGAAAATGAATTAAGTTTCCCAATAGAAACGAGCCAATTTTTTAAAGGAAAAGTAGGTGGTGACGACCTTGAGGATATTAGAACAGACAGTATATTGGAATACATAAAAGATGGAATAGAAATTCCTTTAAAAACTGGCGGTACTGAATGGAGGCACGAAATAAATGTTTCTGAAATTCCTAAAGAAGTAGAGACTATAATCGTTACGCTATCATAATTTTATTGTGCCTAACTGAATTGTACAAGATTAGTACTGATTAAAAAAATAAGGGTATCGCTTTAACCGATACCCTCTAATAAATAAACAATAACCTTTAATGTTAGACATAGCAAGTATTAATTTTGTACGTTGTTATGCACTTTTAAATTATGAAAGAAAGAAATGGATTTAGATTTAGCAATAAGTATAAGATAGTGCGAAAAAATGGCAAGTTATACGCTGTGCTAATTTAATTGTGCCTAACGGAATTGTATATGATTTAGTGCGTATAAATTAACGACAAACTACTTTGATTATAATAATCATTGAAATATTAACAACAAAAATAAATATAAACCGAACAAAGCATTAATTATATACTTTGTTCTTAACTGTAAAAATTATGATAGCAAAAATTGACAAAGACGGTGTTTTAGCAATTACGCCAGAAACAAAAGAAGAAGATAGAAACTTAGCTGAATGGTATAAAAATTATGGAAAAGAGATAGCAAGAAAGGTAATACTTTTTGAAAGGGTAAAGGAATAATTTTTATTGTTTAGAACGTATTTGTGTATGAAATGTAGCGTTTTGACACACTTAAAGATTGAATAAGTAAAAGAGTAAATAAATAATAAAATAACATTAACCAAAGCACTTAACAGCTATTTTTTATACACGTTGTTATGTACTTTTAAAAATACGGGAATGGCACAAATAAGAACGATTGACAATCAAAGACACAATGTAAAAGAAACTATTGAAGAAATCACAAAGAAAATAGTTATTGCTGAAAAAATTAATACATCTATTATTAAACTAAATTGGAAAGTTTCAATATCTTCTTTAAAAAATGGAATGGAAACAAACGAAAATAGATACGAACCCGTTTCTTTTATTAGACAAAATATAATGATGTACTATTAATAGTATTTTTTATTGTACATAACTTATATGGTTAAGGTTAGTTGCGTGAATTAATAACTAAAATAAATACAAAAACAATGAACATACAAGACAAAATGCAAGAAATACACCACAAGTACGGTGTTACAGAAAAAGCAAATTACGAAATACAATTATTTATAGAGGACTTAATAATAAAAGACCGAGCCGAGCAATTAACTTTAACCGATGTTAGGCGTAGTGATTGCGAAATTGAAGAAATTGTAGAGCAAAACAAAGATTATGTTTTAGGTTTTTACACAGGGGATGAATTAAAAGAATACCTAAGCAATAATTACGCCTAACTGATTTGTGTATGGCACGTTGCGAGATTAATAACTTAAATATATATATATAATGAAAAAAGATTGGATTGAAAAAATAATTGACAGAGAAGAAAATACCAAGCAATGTGATATACACGTTGTTAGGGTGCGTTTTTACTTGAAGCTAAAAAGGCGTGATAATACTTGTAATGGTAATGGCTACGGAATATGGAACTTAGATTGGGCTTGGTTTAGAAAACGAGGAAGCAAACGCCTTTGGACACAGAAGTTAGGTAATGGTGATAATGGCGAAAGATGTATAGGGTAAATGCACTCTAACGGATGCAGATAAAAAAAGAAACGGATAATAATAAATAAATTTAATAAAAATGAAACTAACAAAAAAACAATTAGAAATTAAAGAAGCTGTAATAGCTAAACTAAAAGAAGAACAAACCAATGGAGATACAGAAATAGCTCATTGTAATGCTGATGACTATCTTTGTGAGTTGTTAAATGAAATAGGTTTACAAGAAGTAGTAGACGAATATATAAAAATTGCTAAATGGTACGCTTAGTAGTTTTTTGTTTTATGTGCTGTTGTGGTTTGTTTGGCAACGTGCCAGAAAAGGGTGTGAGAGTATTCCGCCAAATAAACTACAACGTATTTGGGTATGGTTAGTTGTGGTTTAAATAATAATAAAATTAATAAAAATGCAGAAAGACGAAATAATTAAATTAATAAACACTTACTGGAAGTTTGACAATGACCAAGATACAACAAGCACTTGGCACGACAAACAAGATTTAATAAACGAAATAGAACAATTAACTATACCCGATGTTGTAGGGCAAAGCGAACAGTTGGTTTGCGATAATAAATGCGAATGGACAAGATACCCTAAAAATGGTATTTGGTATGATGGATGTGTAAAATGTGGAAAAGAAGTAGCAAACTAATTGCCTACAACTAATTGAATATGAAATGTAGCGGGTATATAAATAATACTATCATTTATAATGATAGAACTTAATAAATAATAATTAACCTTAAACAAGACCTAAGTAGCTATATTTTATATGCGTAGTTAGGTGTAGGTTTTTAAAAAGCGAAAAGATGGCAGGTATTGAATTTAATAAACTTTCTGACTTTGAAAAATTGGCACACGCTAATTGGTACACAAGGGAGCAGAAAAAGAAAATAGAGTTATTAAATAATAGAATAGAAATTTTATTAAACCTTAATAAATCTTTACGAAAACAAGTAAGTGCAAAAGACAAGTTATTAAAAAATTACACCTAACGGTTGGTAATATGAAAATGTACGAGGTACGAAGTATTTTTTATATTACGTGTTACCTACTGTACGGAAAATTTAAAACAAAACTTAATTATGAAAACGTATTTTAAAGGAGGTAGCGGTATTGAAAAACCAATAGACCTTAATGGAACAGAAATAAAAGAAGGTGATGTACTGACCTTTGATTGGTTTGATTGTGAAGATCCAATCAATGATATGAGACGAAAGTTTTCAAATATGAAAGATTGGACTGATAAGCAAATAGATGACAGAATACACCAACCCACATTTAATGTAAAACTTAACAAAAAAGGAATATTATTTGGTGAAGGAATAGAAAAACCAAGCAGTAGACATAGCGGACGACTGTACTTACACGATTTTAGGTTTAAATACACTAAAGTAGTATTGTAGGTAACGTAAACGTGTATGATTTCGGTTGTTTTTCACAACTGAATTATACACAGTGTTACCCATCTGTAAAATAAAAAAAAGGGCGTGCCTGCCGTAGAAAGGCAAATATTTATAATACTAATAAGGATATGAAAAGAGTAATATTAGAAAGTCCATTTGCTGGATTTGTAGAAAGAAATATAGAGTACGCAAGAAAATGTGTTAGACACTCTTTAAGTTTAGGTGAAGCACCAATAGCAAGCCATTTATTATACACACAAGATGGTATTTTAAATGATGAGATTGAAGAAGAACGAAAATGGGGAATTGATGCAGGTTTAGTTTGGAAAGAAGTTGCTGAAGGACACGTTTTTTACATTGATTACGGTATTAGCAAAGGGATGCAATACGCTATTGATTACGCTACTAAAAACAACATTAAAATAGAATACCGTAAAATACTATGAGAGAATATTTAAACATAACAAACGAGTGTAATATGGAACTAATGAAAAGGTTTCCTGATAATCACTTTGATTTAGCAATAGTAGACCCACCTTATCGAGATAGTAATGAACCTACTAAAGATATGAGAAATAACGGCTCTATGAAAAGCCTTGAAGGCAGACCTAATAAGGAATATTTTAAAGAACTGAATAGAGTTTCTAAAGAGCAAATTATTTGGGGTGCTAACAACTTTGAGTTGCCACAATTTAAAGGATTTGTTGTTTGGAAAAAGAAAACTATTAGCGAAGATTTTACAATGTCTATGTGTGAAATAGCAAGTATATCTGAAGGTTTAGGAACTGTATCTAAATGGATTGAGATTGCACCACAAGGTAAGAAAGAAGACCCAAGAATACACCCAACGCAAAAGCCTTTAAGTTTATATCAATGGCTAATAATGAAGTATGCTAAACCAAATCAAAAAATATTAGATACTCATTTAGGATCTGGCTCAATTGCAATAGCCGTAGATAGTGTAAACAAGATTGAAAAAATGAACCTTACTTTGACTGCTTGCGAGATAGACAAAGAATACTACAAAAAGACAATAGAACGAATAGAAGAACAAACTAAATGGAACTCACTTTTTTAGCGTATGAGTGGTCGCCCTTTTTTTTATTTTATTGTGGGTAACTACTTATATACAATACTAAACTGTTCAAAACTATGATATTCAATAAGATACAAGAAATGGAGATTACAGCTAGATTTAGGCTTTATCCTCATGTTGTTTGTGGAGCGGATAAGATTTTATACCAGCTAGATCATTTTAAAAACAGAAGAACTTGCTACTTTAAAAAGTTAACATACAACCCAGAACGAAAAGCATACAGGATCAATTCACAATGGGTAACAAAAAAAACATTATATAGATTAATAAAATGAAACTAGGAAACTTAATAGAACTGATCACAAGATACACAGGCATTAAATGGCTATGGGAAAAGATATATCCTAATTGTAATTGTGATAAAAGGCAAGAATCTTTAAATGATATAGAATTATGGTAGAAGATAGAATTATATGGGATGGTGTCAAAGAAAGAATTACACACAAAATTTCTAATGCAGATTTTAAAATTATGTGTAAATTACATTCAAAATATTTTAATCATAAATACAATGAACCTTGTACTTGTAATAAAAGAATACTAAGACAATGGCTAACACAATTAAATGAAAAACTAATATGAAAAAATTACTATTATTTGCAATTCTTATACTAGCGAGTTGCACGACAAACCAAGAAGAAGAAACAAACTGTAACTGTACTCTAAAGATATATCAAAGAGAATGGCTAAACAGTAATAGCTTTGATGATACATTTGTATCTGAACAAAATGATAATGGATGTTATACAAACCAAGAAGCCTTAAATAAAATTTGGTTTGGTACAAGCAGATACTCAATATTAATATGTGATGAATACCTATGAGCAAAGACACAATAGTTGAAGCTGTTATAAGCTCGTTTAAAGAACGTTCAGAAGTAGGAGTAAAGAAGTACAACAAAACAATGGATAGAGACGATCTAAGTACTTTAGAATGGTTACAACACTTCCAAGAAGAACTAATGGATGCTACTCTCTATATTGAGAAACTAAAAAAAACTATAGAAAAAAAATAAAAAGAGCTTCTAGTTTCATTATATAGTTAGAGAATTATTAATAATTTTTTTTAATTATGGATGGTAGGAAGAATAATGGAGGGCATAAAACTGCTGGAAGAAAGTCTAAAGCAGAAGAAATGCTTTTAATAGAAAGACTTTCTAAGCATATAGATAAAGATGAAGCTATACTAAAGTTAAAGGAGTTAATGGATGATGGAGACTTTAAAGCTATACAATTGTATATGGCTTATATGTATGGTAAACCAAAAGAAACAAAAGATATTACTATAAGTTCTGAGCAACCTTTGTTTGATTTATAAATTAAAAACACACAAGATGAAAGAGGAACAATTTACAGGAGGTACAAAAGGATCAGACGAATTAATTGAAGACCAAGAATTATGGAAGATTTAAACTGGGATACAGAATGGGGCGTAACTAATGGATAAACGCAATCAATTATAATATTGTTTCAAACCACTACAGCAATAAAGAAGCTCCATGCTTTAAAGAGTAGAAAGAAAGTAATACAAGGAGGAACATCTGCTGGTAAAACTTTTGGAATACTACCTATTCTTATAGATAGATGTATTAGAACTCCTATGCTAGAAACTAGTGTAGTATCTGAGTCTATACCACATTTAAGAAGAGGATGTATTAGAGACTTCTTAAAGATAATGATGCTAACCAATAGGTTTAAAGATAGCCAATGGAATAGATCATCTTTAACTTATACCTTTACTAATGGATCTTATATAGAGTTCTTCTCAGTAGAACAACCAGACAAATTAAGAGGAGCAAGAAGGAATGTATTGTATGTGAATGAAGCAAACAATGTACCATTTGAAGCATACAACCAATTAGCAATTAGAACCTCTGGAGATATATGGATTGACTTTAATCCAACTGCTAATTTTTGGGCACATAAAGAAGTAGCTGGTAATGATGATGCAGACTTTATAACACTTACCTATTTAGATAATGAAGCTCTACCAGATACAATAGTAAAAGAAATAGAATTAGCAAGAGACAAAGCAAAAGACTCTACCTATTGGGCGAACTGGTGGCAAGTATATGGTCTTGGTAAGATTGGTTCTTTAGATGGTGTATGTATTACAGACTGGAAAGAGATAGAACAACTACCAACAGAAGCAAGGTTATTATGTTACGGAATGGATTTTGGATATAGTAATGATCCAACTACATTAATAGGATTGTACAAATACAATGATGGGTATATCTTCGATGAGATTATCTACCAAAAGAAACTTCTAAACATAGACATCTCTAATCTATTAACTACAAATAAGATTGAAGGAGTAATCTATGCAGACTCAGCAGAACCCAAATCAATAGCAGAACTAAGAACGTACAGACATAAAGTATTACCTTGTACTAAAGGTAAAGACTCAATTGTATATGGTATAAACTTAATAAACCAAAACAAAATCTTTGTAACCAGTAGAAGCAAGAACTTAATTAAAGAGTTGCAGTCTTATACCTGGATGAAAGATAGAGAAGGGAATACTATTAATAAACCTATTGATGCTTTTAACCATTGCATTGATGCAGCACGTTATGCAATATCTTCTCAGTTAAAGAACCCTAATGCTGGTAAATACTTTATAAGATAAATGGATAATTTACAAATGATAGCAGTAGTAGAATGCTTTATCCATCATAAAACAGGCAAGCAAATACGCATCTCAAAGCCTACTAAACCTAGCCATTATCTACTACTTACAAAAGCCTATGAAAATTGTAAAGGTTTTTTTATAAAATAAGTATGTTTTTGCATTATATATATATGCAAATAGAAATAAACGTACCAACTTCCTTAAACGAAATTACACTAGAGCAGTATCAAAAGTTCTTGAAAGTAGCTGAAGAGAATCCAGAAGGTTCTTTTTTAGATGCTAAGATGATAGAAATCTTCTGTGGTATTCCTTTGTCTGAAAGCTATAAGCTAAAGATGTCTAGCGTACAAGCAATAGTAGATATACTAACTGAAATGCTAAACGAAACACCAGCACACATAAACAAGTTTTCTTTAGATGGTGTGCAGTATGGTTTCATCCCAGACCTAGACGAGATGTCTTTGGGAGAGTATGTAGACTTAGATGGTAATGCTTCAGACTGGCAAAAGATGCACATAGCAATGAATGTCTTATACAGACCAGTTATAACAGACAAGGTAGGTAAATATAATATTAAAGAATATACAGCAGGCGATCCAAGCAAGATGAAGGATATGCCTTTGGGTGTAGCTTTAGGAAGTCTTTTTTTTTTCTACAATTTAGGAATAGAATTATCGAAGCATACGATACTCTCTTCCAGCAATCAACAGGAGATGGAGACTATTCAAGATCTGCTAACTTCGGCAGAAAATGGGGATGGTACTCGTCAATTTATAGTCTCGCTGGAGGAGATGTTGGACAGTTTGAAAATATCACTAAACTAAAGATACATGAATGCTTTACTTTCTTGTCATTCACAAAAGAGAAAGCAGAGATAGAAGCACAGCAAATAAAAAGTAAGTTTTAAATGAAGGGATTTTATCAAGTAACGGAAACAATTAAAGACCAACTGTTAGCAGATGTAAATGTGAACACAGTAACTACAGGAGACATTACTAGAATAGATTTATCTAAGCAAACTATGTTTCCTTTAGCCCATTTAATAGTTAATAATGTAACCAATGAAGACAATATTTTACGTTTCAGCTTATCTGTTCTTGCTATGGATATTGTTAATGTTTCGAAAGAAGCAGTAGTAGATATATTTACAGGGAATAACAACGAGCAAGACATACTAAATACACAGTTAGCAGTACTAAATAAGTTAGTACAAGTATTAAGAGGTGGAGATTTATTTCAAAACAAATACCAATTAGATGGCTCTCCAAGTTTTGAGCCTTTCTACGATAGGTTTGAGAATGAGATGGCTGGATGGGCATTAACATTTGATGTAATTATAAATAACGACATAGAGATATAGTATGTTGAAGAATGTAAAGGATGAACTTAATCGGTTCTCTAAGTACGTTATAAGCCAATCTAGAGCAAACCTTACAAGAGGTAAAAAGAATGGCTCTAAAGAGCTGTACAATAGTTTAGACTATGACTTGAATGTAAGTCCTAATAGTTTTGGATTGAAGTTCTTAATGGAAGAGTATGGAGTCTACCAAGATAAGGGGGTAAGTGGTAAAAAGAAGAAATACAATACACCCTTCGCATATACAACAAAGATGCCACCTCCAGCTAAGATGGATAAGTGGATAGTAAGAAAAGGATTAAAAGGTACAAGAGATAAAAAAGGAAGGTTTATATCTAGAAAGTCTTTGCAGTTTATGATTGCTAGAAGTATTTTCAATAATGGTGTAAAACCTAGTTTATTCTTTACCAAACCATTTAAGAAAGCCTTTAATAATTTACCAAAAGAAATAGTAGAAGCATACAAATTAGATGTAGAAGAACTAATAAAATATACTACCAATAATGGCTAACATAGCATTAAGAAGTCCGCAATATAAACATATAGAAATACCTTCAACTGGTGTTCTTTCTACCACTTGTACAGTTACAGTTGATGGTGTTTTAAGATACACATTAACAAAAAATGTAACTCCATCATCAACAGTAAACTTTGATATATCAGAGCTTGCTAGAGATTTTCTAGAGATACAGTATGATAGTAATTTTATAACTCAGTATGTTAATATTGTTACAGTATTAACAAACAACGCTGGCTTAAATGGTACTGGTGCATCAGTAGGATCTTCAGCAACTTTCACCGATAATGGTTTTGAGTCTTATGGAACTTTTGAAGAAGGTTCTAATCCATCTTCAATAGGAGGGAGAACAAGTCCTACAGTTCTAATTGCGCAAGACAATATAGCAACAACACCAACTTTTACAATATTTTCTCCTTCAGGTCTGGGGGGTGTTATACCTTATATTGAGTCAGATGGTACAGTTTTAGCTCACACATACACCTCTATCGAAACAAGCGTAACAACAACAGGAGGTACAAATGTCTCTATAGTTAAAATTGACTCTACTAAATATGGTTCGGGTAAAAAAATTATATTTATTAATAAGTTTGGAGCGCAGCAAGAGCTTTGGTTTTCTGCAAAAAATAAAAAGTCATTATCAAGGTCAAACGAAAACTACAAATCCAACACCATAACGTACCCTAATTCAGATAGCCATGCAACATACTCTGTTAATGCAGCAGCTAACAGAACATTTAACACGCAAGCAAAACAATCTCATACATTAAGTTCTGGGTTTTATCCAGAGTTTGCGAATGAGTTTTTTGAACAGTTATTATTATCAGAATATGTTTGGCTGGAAAGAAAAAGTAAAGGATCGGGCGTACTAGAGGTTGTTCCTGTTACAGTTAAAACTTCATCAATTGCATTTAAAACATCTGTCAATGATAGATTGATTGAGTACAACATAGAGTTTAACGAGGCTTATGATTATATAAACAATATAAGATAGATGCAGAAACTACAGTTATATATCAAAGGATAAAGAGTCTCTTTATTTAGTAATGAAAACGTATCTTTCACTCAAACCTTACAGAACGTAAAGGATATTGGCAAAATATTTACAGAGTATTCTAAGACTTTTTCTGTTCCAGCCTCAAAGAATAATAATAAAATATTCAATCATTTTTATAATTTTGATATTGTTAATGGATATGATGCAAGAAATAAACAACCAGCAAAATTAGAGTTAAATGATTTACCATTTAAGGAAGGTCTTATAAAGTTAAATGGTGTTAATCTAAAAAACAATGTTGCACATACTTACAATATAACTTTTTTCGGAAACACGTTAAAGCTAAAAGATCTTTTATCTGATAGGGAATTATCATCTCTTTCTTCACTATCTCAATACAATAAAATATATAGTTTTGCAGATGTAACTGCATCCATGCAAAACAGAACAGGAACAAACGGAGATATAATTGTTCCTTTAATTACACATACTGATAGGATGATTTATAATTCTGCCAGCACATCAACCGAAGCTGATAATGTTAAGAATGTATCAGCTCATTCTGCAACAACTTCTCATAATGGTATTGAGTGGAATCAGTTTAAATATGGTATAAGAGCACAAGCTATAATAGATTCAATACAATCAGAGCAGTTTAGAGGGGGGCAATATCTAACCTTCTCTGATGACTTTTTCAACAATACAAGCAACACAGATTTTCACAACTTGCATTTATGGCTTCATAGAAAGAAGGGATCTGTAGATGCACCAGCGCAAGTGATGCAAAACTTTACGCAAGTTACAGAGATTGGAACATCTGTCTGTGTTCCTACTAATAATTGTCAGACATCAACATCAAGCGTATCAAACGGAGTGCTTTCTTTATCTGCCCAATCTCCATATAGAATATCTTTTTTAAATTTAAACGTAACTCCGCCTAACAATACAGATGCATTCACTGTTAAAGTTATTCGAAATGGCTCTGTAGTAGTTGGAGAAACTACAGGGATTGGAAACAAACAATTAATTATTGTTCCATGGAATGACAGCACCTACACAGTACAGATAGCATCTTCTTCTAATATGGTTTTTCCTATAGGAGGAATCCAATGGTCTGTTAGTTGGTCTAATGTACCACTTGGTACTCCTTCTGGTATTGGTACTGATGGTCAAATGATATATTCTAATTCTCAAACCTTTAGCACAAATGCTTTTGACAATTTTAATATTAACGAGCAGATACCAAAAATGAAAATTATAGATTTTTTAACTGGTATATTTAAGATGTTTAATTTAACTGCTTATGTAGATAATGATGGAGTTATTGTTGTTAGAACACTAGATAGCTATTATGCATCTGGGTCTCAATTACCAATAAACATAGATAAATACCTAGACTATAGTAGCTCAACTGTAGATGTTGCGCTTCCTTTTAAAAGCATAGATTTTACTTACAAAGGTTTAGGCACTTTGCTCGCTAAACAATTTGAACAGATAAATAATTTAGAGTGGGGTTCATTATCGTACACTTTGAACGGAGATACATATAATGCACCATCTAAGGCGTACAAGATTGAAATTCCTTTTGAACATATGCAATATGAAAGGCTATATGATATTGAAGGAGGAAGCTCTACAGCGGTGCAGTATGGTTATTTTGTTGATGATAGTTTAGATCCTTACTATGGTCTCCCTTTATTATTTTACCCTATAAAGCAAGTAAATCAAACACCTATAAGAATAAGAGATACAGAAAATGGTAGTGTTACAGATATTGATGATTACTTTATACCTTCAAATTCGGTAGCATTAAACGCAAGCACTAGCAAAGTTAGTATTCATTTTGGTAATGAGATAAACGAATACCAAGCAAATGAATCTTCTTCTGATCTTTTAGGTTTTACGGATAGTTTATTTGAAAGTAAATATAAAACATACATTGAAAACGTTTTCAACGTAAGCATCGCGTGTCGCTTGATCTCTTGGCACTGAGGAGTGAAGCGAGGGGCGTCTAACGTAAAGCGAGTGTCCCCACCGAATTTGGTTTTTAAAGGACGACCCCGTTTGCCTGACAAACCCCGTCTTGATGTCGAGCGCTCGCCAATCGTAAATCCAAGGGATGTCGTCGCCTTCTGCGTTTTCGTCGGGATCAAACTGCCTAAGCTCTCCCCCTTGAAAGTC
>JAUKWC010016881.1:0-19315 GCA_032356245.1 Endocladia muricata | reverse complement strand
GACGCATAGAGTGCGGATCTAGGCCTTTATTTTTGGCCACAGAACTAGCAAAATCCACGGCTCTAATATGGTTGAGAGTAGAGTCATTTGATCATCTAGCCAGTGGATTTGTACTGTTCCTTCAACTCTCTCCGCCGCGCGTGCAAAATAGTCTCCGTGTAGCCATTCGCCTCGTCTCGACCTTTTAAAACCAGATCGAGCGCGGCCTGAAACGCCACACTCGCGTCAAAATTCGGTGCCATATTCGAATACGCCTCGTCGCCCGCATTTTGTCGATCCACAACCGCGGCCATACGCTCAAACGTCTTGCGGATCTGCGCCTCGCTCACAATCTCATGATGCAGCCAATTCGCCATATGTTGACTCGAAATCCGCAGCGTTGCTCGATCCTCCATCAGTCCGACATCATTGATATCAGGCACCTTCGAACAACCAACACCTTGACCGATCCAACGCGAAACATACCCCAAAATACCCTGCGCATTATTATCCAATTCGCTCTGGATCTCAGCATCCGTCAACGTGCGATCTAGCAGCGGCGGTGTCAAAATATCATCCAAACTCGCCCGTTCGCGGCCGGCTAACTCAGCCTGTCGATCCACCACGCTGACCTGATGATAATGCAGCGCGTGCAGCGTCGCCGCCGTTGGAGAAGGAACCCATGCCGTCGTCGCACCCGACAGCGGATGATTCATCTTTGTCGCCACCATCTGCGCCATATTATCTGGCGCAGCCCACATCCCCTTGCCGATCTGCGCCTTGCCGATCAAGCCCGTTTCGATCCCAACATCTACGTTCCAATCCTCATACGCTGCGATCCACGGCTGCCCTTTAATCTCACCCTTGGGCAGCATTGCGCCCGCTTCCATCGCCGTATGCATCTCATCGCCCGTGCGATCCAAAAAGCCGGTGTTGATAAAAATCACTCGCTCGCGCGCCGCCCGAATACACTCCTTCAAATTGACCGTTGTGCGCCGCTCCTCATCCATAATGCCCATCTTGATCGTATTGCGCTCCAACCCCAGCGCATCCTCGACGCGACCAAAAAGATCCACCACAAACGCCACCTCGGCAGGACCATGCAGCTTCGGCTTGACAATATAGATGCTGCCCGTGCGCGAATTGCCGCTAAAAGTCTCGTTGTGGTTTGTGCCTTTTAGATCATGCACAGCGGCCAGACAAGTCACCATTGCATCCAAAAAGCCCTCGGGAATCTCCTCACCATTGTGCGTTACCGCATCCGTATACATGTGGATCCCGACGTTGCGCGACAGCAGCAGACTGCGCCCAGGCAGCGTCAGTGGAACGCCATCCGCCGCCAGATAAACCCGATCTGGGTTGAGCCGCCGCGTGACAGACTTGCCACCCTTCACGACTATCGCCGTTAGCGTTCCTTTCATAACGCCGGCCCAGTTTGCATAGACGCGTATCTTATCCTCTGCATCCACTGCGGCCACCGAATCTTCACAATCCTGAATCGTCGTCACAGCAGCTTCCAGCAGCACATCCTTGACCCCCGCCAGATCGTTCGCACCAATCGGGTGCGCAGCATCGATCTGAATCTCTGCGTGCAGACCATTATGCTTTAACAAAAGGCTGTCTGGGGCATCGGTGTCGCCAAGGTAGCCCACAAATTGAGAGCCCTCAACCAACACCGCTTTTTCTCCAGAAGCCAACTCAACACAAAACGTCTCATCAACCACAGAGTAGCCAGTCACATCTGCATGACTGCACCCCACCAGTGGAAATGCCTCATCCAAAAACTCTTGACTACGCGCAATAACCGCCGCGCCACGCGTCGCATTATAGCCGCCCATATGCGCCCTGCCATCCCCATTGTCGATCACATCCGTGCCATAAAGCGCATCATACAAACTGCCCCAGCGAGCATTCACCGCATTCAGCGCATAGCGAGCATTATCCACCGGCACGACCAACTGCGGCCCAGGCGTCGACGTAATCTCAGGGTCCACATTTGAGGTATCGACGCGAAAGTCGTCCCCCTCTGGCAACAAATAGCCGATTTGGGATAAAAAATTCCGCCGATCGACCGCGCTCGAACGTTGTCCTTTTCCCGAAATGTACCAAGCATCAATCTGCTGTTGCATTTCATCCCGCCGTGCCAGCAGCGCCTTGTTCTGTGGACCAAGGTCCTGGCAGATCTCGCTCAGCGCCGTCCAAAACGCCGTTGGATCCACGCCCGTGCCGGGTGCGATTTCATTTTCAATCAGATCGTATAGTTGCTGATCTATACGCAACGCACCAACTTCAAAAGTGGACATAAACAGCTCTCTCCTCTGGATTTTATCGGAATTAGATTTTATCAGAACTAGATTATACGACAAATGACTCAGTCATCTACGCGTTTGACTGATAAAATCCATCAACCACATGATGGATAAAAAATTCGTTCGGGACTCGGATGTATTTTACCCAGTTTTTCTGTACACTTTATAAAGACAATCACCTGATAGCCAGTCAAAGTTTGGAGTAATAACGATAACAGTTCACCTTCCAGAGGTGTAGAGGTGTATGTCGAAATCTCGTTGTAGTAGTACGTGAACTGTTATATCTTTTTTTACTCAGATTTCTAAACACCGGGTTGAGATTAGCAACGCCAATGCACGATTGCTATTGCGAATTAGGCTTGCCTCCCCCTCCAGACGATATGAAATCGCCATGAATTAATTCAGGTCTTTAATTATGCACAAGAACAACGGGTTTTCCTATCCGATAGAATTTGGCTCACGCCACACAAGCCGGATTCTTATCATAGAACATTCAGAATCACTAAGCAATCTTTATAAATCAATTTTACTTCAAGACGAGCGTAAAATTCTTTTAGCCTCTTGCGGTCGAGAGGCACTAACAATGCTGACATCATTCTGCCCCAACTTGATCATTACGCCTAGCGAACTCCTAGACATGAATAGCGATCAACTGCGCAAACAGGTATCAGCCCAGAGCAGTCAAGCCAATACGCCTATCTTAGTTCTTTCGACGAAGAAAAAGATTCCGTACTACCCTACGAACGCGACGAACGACAATAGTGAGACACTCTTTTTACCGTTTCGAATAAATGATCTGCGCAACAGCGTACAGAATATATTGCAAAAGCAAGAGGTCGATAACGATGATTTGTATTACTCAAGCAGACCGCAGTCAGTGATCTTACCCCATCTCGCCTAGTCGATCCAGCACCATTGTGATCGCAGCCAGTGCAGCCGTTTCGGCACGCAGAATTCGCGGCCCTAGCGAAACGATCTGCCAATCCTGATCGCGGGCAGCATCAACCTCCTCCTTGACAAAACCACCTTCTGATCCGATCAGCAGCGCAACAGAATTCGTGCTAGCGTCACGCTCAATCTGAGCATGGATCGCAGATCCAAGGGTGGCATTTGGTCTCTGCGATTCCTCTTCCCACGGCAGAAACTTTGCTCCAGATGCCTCACCAAGTGCCGCGCTAAACTCCAGCGGATCGTTTAGCGTAGGCAGCACCCCACGACCAGATTGCTCGGCAGCTTCTTGTATGATTTTACGCCAACGCTCGTACTTACGCAGCACTTTGGACGGTGGACGGACAATGCTGCGCGTGCTAACAATCGGCACGAAATGAGTTACACCCAGTTCGGTCCCCTTTTGCAGTACCCACTCAAACTTATCGGCTTTGAGCGTGCCTTGATAGAGCGTTAGTTGAATTTTTGGTTCGGTCTGTATGGCATAAATGTTGAGGATACGCGCAGCACAATACTTTTTTGAAAGTGAGGTGATGGTCGCGGTGCTAGCGTTGCCCCGTCCGTCCAGCAGCGTGATCTCATCGCCCGTTTGCGCACGGAGCACGTTTGATAGCTGCTTCTGAATGGGTGTTAGATCCACGCTTTGACCAAGTTGGAAGGGCGTATTAAAGAGGAAAAAACGGTGCATTTTGTTGGGTGGTTGGTGCTAAATGGGTCAGCAATTAACGCGCTAATAATCAGCGGGTCGATAATCAGCGGGTGATAAGTAACAGACCTAGTTATGAGTCAATGTGTTATGAGTCAATGTCTTGCACGACTAGCGCAACCCAGTCGCCTTCTTGAGTCCGTTCGACAAGCGTCAATCCATGACGTTCTGCCGCGGCGATTACCATGTCGGCTTTTTCTTCGATGATGCCAGAAAGGAGCATATAGCCATTGGGGGCCAGCGGTTCGTGCAGTGGCGTATTGTCGAACTCGCCGTCGAAAAGCTTAACAATAATTTCGGCCAGAATATTGGCAACAATAATCGGAAATCGTCCTGTCATACCGGCGACGACGCTGCCCTTTTGAACAATAATCTCAGTATCCAGTTTGGAACCTAAACCATTCAAAACTGCATTTTCGCGGGTTACATCAATGGCGATTGGATCGATGTCAGTGGCATAGATTGGGTTTGCCCCCAGTTTGGAGGCTAATATCGACAGGATGCCGCTGCCCGTGCCAACATCAAGCAACATTTGGTCAGGCTGCACATACGACTCGATCAGCGCAACGCAGAGGCGCGTAGTCGGATGCATTCCGGTACCAAAGGCCATGCCCGGCTCTAGCTCGATCACGATATCGTTGCTATCGATCTCGACGCTCTCCCAGCTTGGTTTGAGCAGCACATTTTTACCTACACGAAGGGGCTTGTAAAACTTTTTCCATGCATTCGCCCAATCTTCTTGGCGCACGGTGCGTATTTGCGGTTCGGGGATAGGGTAGATCAAGCTCAAACGCCAGAGACCTTCTTCAATCTTTTGGCGAATCTGGACGCCGCGCGGTCCAGGCTTGATATAGGTTTTGACAACGAGCTTATATTCGCCATCAATGGGGTTAGAGAAATCATCAAAGCCAGTCGCCTCGATCACGGCCCCGCCGCCGCTGGCCTCTCCAACTTTGCTATCATCGTCATAGCCACCACCGTTATAGCGATTGAAGAGTTCGCTAACGGCCTCGGCAGCTTCCGTATCGGTTATAACGGCAAGCTCGATCACCGCAGTCGGATCGGGGTCCGAGCTATCTTGGTTTGGGTCTTCCTCTGCTCTACGATTTGTATCCATAAAATGGGCAACGCGATTTATCGGCTAGCCTTATTAAGGCCATTCCAAAAATTGGACTATATGTTATGGCTGCAAACTACTCCAGAAAAGCCGATGAAATACGTATAATTATTTTCTGGGTTAGCCTAACTCTATAGTTTCAGCATCACAAGATTTTTAGCATTACAAGCAAACTGATGTTCCAAATAGTCAAAATACCGCACTTGCTGCGACAGCAGAGTAAATTCAAAATCTGCTGTCGAAACGAGAAAACAATCACGGCTGACTATCCGCCAAACAGACGATCAAGAAGCCCCTTTTGGCCCACAATCGGTTCATCATCGAGCGTTTCGGAAAGCTGTTCGAGCAAGGCGCGCTGTTCGCCAGTCAATTTAGTCGGTGTAACCACCCGTGCAGAGATCAACATATCGCCACGACCGCTGCTTTGCAAGCGCGGCACCCCCAATCCACGTTTGCGGAACACCTTTCCCGTCTGCGTGCCCGCCGGTATATCCAATGCTTCTTCCGATCCATCCAGCAGCGGCAGCGTAACGGTCGAGCCAAGCGCACCCTGCGTAATGGTCAACGGCAGTTCCAGATGAATATCAAAGCCATCGCGCACAAATATCTCGTGTGGGTCAACCGCCACGATGACGTATAAACTGCCCGAAGGCCCACCCATCGAGCCAACTTCGCCTTCGCCGCCAAGTTTGATACGCGTGCCATCATCCACGCCTGCGGGAATCTTCACATCAAGCTTACGCGTCTTGCGAATCCGTTTTTGACCCTCACATTTGCTGCAAGGTGTCGCAATTAATTCACCCGTTCCCCCGCAGGTTGTACAGCTAGATGAGGTGATTACGGTCCCAAAGAGTGGGCTGTTCTGACGGCGCTGCACTTCGCCCGCGCCACCACATGTCGAGCAGCTAGTAGGAGAGGTCCCAGGTTTGGCACCGCTCCCGTCACACTCATCGCACGATTCCATACGCGGGACTTCAAGCGTATAGTCTGTACCAAAGACAGCCTCTTCAAAGGAGAGAGTGATGTCAGCGCGCAGATCAGCACCGCGTCGCGGTCCATTACGGCGAGAACGACCGCCGCCTGCACCGGCAAAGCCAGTAAAAAGTTCCTCAAAAATGCTGCCAAGATCGCCAAAACCGCCCATGTCCATATTGGGCATACCATCCAGCCCAGCATGACCAAAGCGATCATAAGCAGAACGACGCTGATCGTCGCTCAACACCTGATAGGCTTCGTTGATTTCTTTGAATTTTGATTCGGCTTCGGGTGCCTTATTTATATCGGGGTGGTACTGTTGGGCTAGTTTGCGGAATGCTTTTTTGAGCGCATTGCCATCGACACGACGATCTACCCCTAGCACTTCATAATAATCACGCTTGCTCATCTTGTTCCAGACTACTCCAAAATCTGTTTTTATATTTACTGAAACGCAGGTCATTCCAATATTTCATTCTCTGCTTGCAAAGCTTCGCGGCTTCGCTACAAACAAGGAAATTCATTTTTTAGAATGCTCTGATCAAAAATTCTTCTTGGCCTTATAAAAACGTGGCTCTTTCGTATCTCATGTGGAATCCATAAATTCTTTATGGGACCATGATTTACAAGAAAGGGTGTTTTGCTATTTAAAATAGCCTTATTCCCAACTAATAATCCATGCACAAAGACCCGCTAACCCGATAGTTGCGCCTGCCAACGCAGCCCACTGACCTGCTTCAAACCCAACGTGGCGTGCGCCAAAGTAGAGAATAATAAGCATTCCTATCGCCAAAATCATCCAATTAGAGAGTGTGGGATATTCGTCCCAAAATCGTTTTATGCCGTTCATATCTTTATTTATGCTAGACAAATCTACTAGACAGATCTACGGAAGAGAGAGCACAACTTGGTTTCACTTAGGCTAGTTAAAACTTTTAATGATCTATAGATTGAAAAGATTTTAGCCGTAAGAATCTATTTAATCTCAAAAATCTGTGGATCATTTAGTTTTTTATTTGGCCTTAAACGTATGCTCGTCTGTTATATCTCGTAGATGTTGCGGTATGTGATAGAGGCATGACAGATTGCGCCTCTACTGGTTTACTTCTCGATTTTGCTTCTTGGGTTTGCCCCATTTTGCAGAGAAATATTTATTATCGAGAGGCACTTAAATCAGCCCAAATCTCGTCCAAAATTTGATGCAAATCATCAATCGTACCGTCATTTGAAATAACCCGATCTGCCTGCTTTATCTTCTCAGATTGTGGTGACTGAGCGTCAAGCCGTTGCTGAATACTCTCTAAATCCATGTTGCGCGTCTCTTGCAACCGTTCTGACTGTACCGGGGGTGAGGCAGTGACAACCCAAATTTCGTTACATAGATTAATGACTGTACCACCATCTAGTAATTTAATCGCTTCCAAAATAATAAACGCAGCATCCGCCTTGGCAATGTATTGCTGCGTTAGCGCAAAAACTGCCGGATGCACAATCGCTTCAAGCTTCGCCAACAGCTTTGGCTCTGCAAAAACAATGGCACCCAACGCCTTGCGGTTGATCAGCCGATCATGCCCCACGATCTCGCTCTTGCTCTCGCCCATATCGCCAAACGCATCAACAATCGGCTGGTATGCAGGCCCACCAGGAAGCATAGTCTCATGCGCGATTTTGTCTGCATCCAAAATGTAGACACCCTTCGCAGCCATGTATTTAAGAATGGTGCTTTTACCGGTTCCGATATTGCCAGTCAATCCAACTACGTATGCATCAGTTCTACTCTGGCTACCTTCGGCACTGCTTTGCTCGTTCATCATATTGCGCTATCGTTAAGAGGTTTCTGCACCGCTCTCGCTCATACTCTGTACCCAGAAATTCGACACTGCTCAACTTTGCCAAAGCCATATGGAAATTTTAGTTGATGGAGCGGCTTTGTGTCCACTATAGAAAACAGAGAGTAGCTCCTTGCATCCAAAACCGTAGGGCAAATAAATTTTTCAGCAGGTTAAAGACCAAAATCGCCCCCAAAATCAAAAAGAAACGCGACATCTGGTCGCGCTTCTTTATTATATCATAATATGCTCGTACTTATGTGAAAGTTGAAAGCGTTGAGGGTAAAGCGATTTATTACTCGATCAGGACAACATACTTGACTTGATGGATGTGAATAATTATGAAATAGTCCGTAGCCGCCCCAATATTTTGGTTCGGAGCAGCTACGGACTATTTTAGACTTCAATCGATTGATGTACGATCCTACTTTAAAAGAAGCGGCAGCCAAATATCTTCGGTCTGCACACTTAATAAACCGTCACTTTTCAACAACTGCTCGACCTCTTCGATCACCGACACGTCGTTGGCATTTAGGCTTGCAGCACCGAGCATATCTGGACAAAGAGTATTGCTAAAGCCCTTTATACAGCGGAATATCAATAGCGCATCTACAGCATCGGTAACACCATTGCCATTTGCGTCCCCCGCCGAAGCGTCTACTAGATCCGAACCGATAAGTCGCGTTTGGCATTCGCCAATGTCGCGACGCAATGTAGCAGTATATTGTAGAATAGACAATGCATCGTTCGCATCCAAATCATTGTCACACTCGACATCACCAAGTATCCTAGCATTTTGTATAAACTGTGCAGCATGGGATTCGTCGTTTTGCCCGATAATGATCTGTTTTGTCTGCGACATCATCTGATCATTTGTGTATTGTACGCCCACCCAACCATTAAAAAGCCAGTCGCTATCAGGAACGGCCTCTAATTGTACGAGGGTACCTTCAACATAAAATGGACCAGGCATACTACGCTCAATCGCGCCACTTCCTTCAAACGACACCTCTACTCTAATGGGCAAACTAGGCAGTGGATTTCCGATCACCGAAAGGAATAAAAGTGAACTAAGATTACCAATCTCCTCTGGTAAGATACTAATCTCATTTTCGCTCAGTTCTAGCGTAACCAGCGAGCTAAGATTGCCTATTTCTACGGGTAGAATTGTCAGTTCGTTACGGTCTAAGCGCAAAGTGGTAACTGTTGTAAGATCGCCTATTGCAGAAGGTAAATCTGTTAGTGCATTATTACTCAGCCTGAGATCCGTTAGTGAACTTAATCTGAAAAGTTCTGGTGGCAAACTCGTTAGCCCATTATCATTTAAGTAAAGCTTTTCCAAGGACGAAATATTGCCGATCTCCGCAGGCAGCGTAATTAACCCTGCACCATTCAGATATAATTTTTTAAGAGAAGAAAGGTTGCCAACGGTCGAGGGTAGAGTCGTTATCGTATTATTAACGGCCCCAAACTCATCATCCATCAGGTAAAGATTTTCAAGCGCAGCAAGGCTGCCTATCTCCGAGGGCAAACTCGTTAATTGATTATTGCCTAAATACAGATCAGTAAGCGAGCTAAGACTGCCTATTTCTGCGGGTAGGCTGATTAAATTATTGCTAGACAAACTCAGGCTGGTCAGCGAGACAAGACGATTAATCTCTGTTGGTAAGCTTGAAAGCTTGTTATTATCCACAGAAAGTTCTTTAAGTACAAGCAGATCGCCTATCTCTACAGGTAAAGTCTCTAATTCATTTTCACTCAAGCTAAGGGTTTCCAGCGATGCAAGATTCCCGATTTCAGCAGGTAGGCTCATCAAACCATTGTCGTTCAGCACAAGTTTAGTAAGAGATGTGAGAGCACCTATCTCTGTGGGGAGACTGTTTAGGCTGTTTCGAGACAAGTATAGTTCAGTAAGCGAAGAGAGTTGACCGATTTCGAGAGGCAGGCTCTGAAGATAATTTTCACTAACACTCAGCCTAGTAAGCAGAGTAAGGTTTGCGATCTCGTCGGGTAAACGCGTCAACTGTTTGCCATCGAGCGATAGCTGTGTCACGCGGTTGTCAGAACATGCAACGCCATTCCAGCGACAGGGGGTATCTGTTGAGAACCATTCCCCCCAGTTTGCGGTTGTATTTGCATTGTAAAGTGAAACAAGTGCTTCACATTCCGGCTGTGGGATTCCGCTAACATCGCCGCAGCTAAAATCATTCTGTGCATAAACAGCTGACTGCACTGACGCGATTGGCTCGATAGACCAAATCGCAGAGCCAAACAGCAGCAAAATACAGGTTATAATAACAAATTTAAGTTTCACAACTTCCTCCTAATTTATTCAAATGTACGCACTGTGAGCAAATCTCATTATATTTTTCTTGCTGATAGAAGACATACTACAGGTAAATTTTAGTCAAGCATTCTCTTCATAAAGCGCGCTGTCATATCTTCTTTAAGCAAAAGCAGCATGTTATCAAACGGTCTCTTATATTCATGAGTATTTGAATAAGCTGCCTCGCCGCCGAATGCGCCTTAAATACCGCTACACAGAACAATGGTAGCGGTGATATTGCACAAGTAATTTTATTTCTGTATAAGAATGAAGCGTAAAGCAAAGGTGGCAAAAAAACGATTAGCCATTCACATGATGAGTTGGACAACTCAGAGAGGAGTGAATAATGCTAACCGCAACGAAAGTAACTATAGCTGAACCAACAGCATAAAACAAAGAATAACGGTTCTTTGAGGAATTGTGGAGTAAATCGCAGAATCCCTCAGAGAACTAGAATAACAAGTTGGGGGTTAAAGATATAATAGCTTGGTTTATACTTGATAAGTAAACTAACAGATCGAATGTTTGTCAAAGCACTTCACAAATCAAATAAACTATGCTGTTATATTTATAGTATTGTAATCATACCTTAAATAGCTATATGATTATATTTCAATTTACTTAGAGATTCTGGCTCTTCGAGTTCTTATGTGATTATCTTATGTGATTAGAGAGAGAGAGAGAGAACAAAAGCGATAGATCACATTTTTGGCGTGACAGATATCCTTCATGTGAGAATACGCTAGATGTGAGAACACATCAGATGTAAGAAAGAAAAAAGTGACCGCCAAACGGATCGTCCGGCGGTCACCTAAAAAGCGACACAATTGTATTTAGTGGTTCGATTGTGAATTTAGCTTTATGCTTTAAAATCCATAAACCTCATGTCGCGCGGCGCTTAGCTGCTTGTCATAGCCAACCTTTTCCAAATAATCGTCAAATTGATCAAAGTCCATCTGCTGCTTTTGATCAGAGAGAGCAATGGCAGGATTTGGATGAACCTCAACCATCACACCATCAGCACCAACGGCAAGACCGGCTTTGGTCAGCGGGACGAGCAGATCGAGGCGTCCACCCGAGTGCGTGGCGTCGATAAAGACGGGCAGATGCGTTTCGAGTTTGGCCAGTGCAACCGCGCTAACGTCCAGCGTATTACGCGTATACTGCTCATAGGTACGGATACCGCGCTCGCACAGGATTACGTTTGTATTGCCTTCGCTCATAATATATTCCGCGCTCATAATCCATTCTTCAATCGTGCCGGCCAATCCACGCTTCAAAAAGACTGGTCGATCGGTGCGGCCCACGGCTTTGAGCAGCGTAAAGTTTTGGCTATTGCGTGCGCCGATCTGCAAAACATCGACATAGTCAAGACACAATTCTAGATCGGAAGCATCCATGATCTCAGCCACAAATTGTAGATTATTTTTATCGCAGGCTTCGCGCGCCCACTTTAGGGCTTCTTCGCCTAATCCTTGGAAACTGTATGGATTCGAGCGGGGCTTGAACGCACCACCGCGAAAAAGTTTTACGCCACACTTCGCAACGCGCTCGGCTGTCATATCAACCTGATCTTTCGATTCGATGGCACAGGGGCCGGCAATCAACGCAGCCGGATTGCCGCCACCTATCGCAACATCACCTATCATCACCACTGTATCTTTGCGGTCGTGACGAGTGGTTAAAAACTTGGGCTTCTCTGCCGAAATACTTGTTTCCATGCTGGCTTGAAAAATACTCTTAAAGAGACTTTTGATGACACTAGTGGCGAAGGGTCCCTTGTTGGCCTTGGTTAGTGCATCTAACATTTCAAGTTCACGACGTGGGTCATATTGCGATCCGCCAGCACCCGTTTGTAGCGCGCCGATATCTTTTGCAAGCTGACCACGACGGCTTAAAAGATTGAGCATCTCTATATTGATCTCGTCAATCTCTGAGCGGTATTCTTGGATTTTTGATTCTGACATTATTGCCTCGATAACTAAATTAAATATAGTCAAACATAAAATATGTGTATAATAAAATTAAGCGATATCATTATATAGGACATACCTTTCTATGGAAAAACGCGGTATGTCAAATCAGACTACCACTTAATGCTGAATAGAACCATAAAAGTAACAAAAAAACAAAAGAAAAAAGGGGAGCCCAATGGCTAGCACCAAAACGCTAACAGAACTTTGTAAGTTTGATACGCCCTCCATTACAAACGTAGTTGCGACCTATCCCGATAGCCCTCTCTGTTTGGGATTATATAATCCGTGGACCGAGAACTGGTACACAGATCAGAGCATTCGCTGTATGTATCCCAACTTGGGGGCGCAGATTGGCTATGCAGTCACCTGTGTTTTTGGGCTGCCCGACCCTAATTTTAATCGACTCTCGTTTATGGATGTGCTGGATGCGGTTGACGCTAGCCCCAAGCCGACAATTTTGATTATTCAACAGAAGTTTCCGCCCGAAATTCAAGGCAAGGTTGGGTTGGCTGGAGGCAATATGGTTTCGGCACTCAAGTCGATTGGCTGTTTGGGGATTATCTCGAACGGTCCATCGCGCGATATTGACGAGGTGCGCCCGATGGAATTTCAGTATATGTTGAGCGGGATTACGCCAGGGCATGGAGCGCAGGCCGTTCACGCGGTCAATACGCCTGTGACGGTGGCGGGTATGGATGTGGCCCCGGGCGAGTTGATCCACATGGACGAGAATGGTGCGTGCAAGTTCCCCGCAGATCAAGCTGATGCCGTCCTCAAAAACGTGCAGGCGTTGCGCGATGAAGAGGAAGAACGGATCGGCAAGCTGCAAAAGGCAAAATCAGCAGCAGAATTACGCGCAATCTTTGGCGGTCATTCATATGGTGATGAGAAAAAATAACCTACGCGAATACGGATAGAATAAAGGAAGAAATAGAGAAAATAGAGGAACACAGAAAACGATATGAGAACAGAATCATCTTACATAGTGCGGGCGGGTCATTGCGATTACATGGCTTCTGACGAGGCGGTGTACGAGGCACTCAAGCGGGTGACCGATCCGCTAACGGATAGTTGGGACCGACTGCGCAAGGCCAAGCGGATTGGCGTTAAATTTAATCAGGATAAAGAGCCAAAAAACCGAGTCTACTACGGGGGTCAACTTCAGCAGTTGGTTAGTAAAAAGCTGGCGCGTGCGTTCTTCCGATTGCTACGCGAACGGACAGATGCAGAGATTGTGGTAGCAGATGTGAGTTTCTACAGCATGTACCACGACAACGTAACGCTGGCACAAACAATGACATTTGCCGACATCTTCGAAGAATTTGGCGTGACGTACGTCAACGGAATCGAGCCACCCTATAAACGCGTGTCTGTACCGGGCGGCGGACAAATGTTTTCAAACTATCTGCTCCCTCAAGAGGCGGTAGAGGTGGATGAGTTTGTGTCTGTTGCGAAGCTAAAGAATCACGCGTTTATGGGGATCACGTTGACGCTGAAAAATCTTTTTGGACTGATGCCAGGCGAGCCAGAAGGCCACACGCGAACCTATTTTCATCACCTTGTACGAATGCCCTACATGTTGGCCGATTTGGGGCGTATTTTTGACCCATGTCTGAACATTGTAGACGGCATGATTGGGCAAGCCGGGCGCGAGTGGGGCAATGGCCGAGACGACGGACCAACGCAGCTTGCCAACACGATTGTGGCGGGCAATCATACGATTGCCACCGATGCCTGTACTGCACATCTCATGGGCCACAATCCGCAGAGTGATTGGCTCACGCCACCCTTTCACCGTGATCGTAATTCGCTACTGGTTGCGGCAGAAGGTGGTTTTGGCACGGTCAAGTTGGATGAGATTGACTTCAAATCGGAGGTCGAAAGACCGATCGGAGAATTCTACTCAGCGTTAACGGATCCGCTGGAGACGGTGATTAGCTGGAAACGCACAACAGCAGAACAAGCGCTGCATTATTTAGACAATCAAAAACATTACGTTGACAACTATGCTGGCAAATATATTTTATTGCAGCAGGGAGAAGTCCGCTGGCACAACCCAGTCAGCGATCTAGGTGTAAGCCGACGCGAGCTAGCCGGCAATGCACCAGACCAAGCAATGTGGATGAAATTTGTCGATCCAGACGAGCGCGAGGCCGAACGCTTTGGGGTTTATGATCACGCATTAATGCAGGCGCGAGAGGCTGTGTAGGTGCGTCACAGATTTTGACACGATTGACATCCCCTCGTCAATCTGTTGATCCGTAATCGTTAGCGGCGGCAAGAAACGCACACAGTTGCTATACAAACCCGCGCGGATCGTGATCAGCCCGTGCTTTAAAGTCTCTTGCGTAATGGCGCCCGTTAGCTCCATATTGGGCGTTTTTGCCTCGCGATCCGAAACAATTTCCATGGCCACCATCGCACCAAGCCCGCGCACATCCCCCACAATCTGCGGATGATCCGCTTGGATCTGCATCAAATGATCATGAATTTTTGCGCCGACTTCGTTCGCACGAGCCAGAAACTCTGGCATGCGAATCAGCTTTATCGCTTCGACCGCGGCCACACAAGCCAGCGGGTTTCCACTATATGTGCCACCCAATCCACCAGGATGGGGGCCATCCATAATTTCGGCCTTGCCAGTCACGGCGGCCAGCGGCATACCGGCCGCAAGAGACTTGGCGCTGGTGATCAGGTCGGGCACAATCTCGTAATGCTCAATGGCATAAAGTTTGCCCGTGCGCCCCATGCCCGACTGAATTTCATCGGCAATCATAACCATCCCATGTTCGGTGCAAAGCTCGCGGATGCGGTGTAAAAAGCGGGGCGGGGTGGGCAGAAAACCACCTTCGCCCTGCACGGGTTCGATCACAACTGCGGCCACTGCATTTGGATCAACTTGCGCGACCAGCGCATTCTCGAATTGGCTAATGCAATACTCAACATACCCCTCTTCGCTCATCTCTGGCGGACGCCGATAAATGTTTGGAAAAGGAAGGCGATAGACTTCGGGCGCAAATGGGCCAAAACCCTTTTTGAAGAGCGCATACTTGCTCGTCATCGCCATCGTCATATTAGTACGCCCGTGGTAGGCCCCTTCAAAAACAATCACAGCCGAACGCTGCGTGTATGCACGCGCAATCTTCACTGCCGCCTCTACGGCTTCGGCCCCGCTATTAAGCAGCACAGTTTTCTTGACATCCGTCCCTGGCGTGATCTCGTTCAGCATCTCGCAGACCTGCACATAAGGCTCGTAAGTACCCACAATCGCGCAAAGATGAATCAGATTTTCGGCTTGATTTTTGAGCGCATCAACCACCGTGGGTGGACAGTGACCAACGGCCAATGTGCCTATACCGCCAGCAAAATCGAGCAGCGTATTGCCATCCACATCCGTCACGGCAGCACCGTTGGCCGATGCAACCGACACCTGCGTAAGCTTTGCCGCACCCTGAGCCGATGCAGCCTCGCGCCGAGCGACAAGGGCTAAACTTTTTGGGCCAGGAATATCGGTCAGAAGATTAATTGTTGACATAATGATTATTGACTCTTAATTAGCTAAAATTTGAGCCGCAGACGGTTGCCAACAAAGATAGGCACTGTCGCCGCGGTTTAAAGGCATATTAGTAGAAATACCCGTGTTTTGCGCACGCGCAACCACTTTGTGTTGATCATCAATCCGCACCATCAATCGCGTATCCGTGCCGATATAGACAGATTCTTCGATTGTCCCCCGCAGAGAGTAAAGGGTCGGTTGAGGAACAGCCGTAACAATAATTTTTTCGGGACGCAGCGCAAAAATAACGGATTGACCAACCGTAAACGCAGTCTCTTTCTGATCCGCAGACAGCGCAACGCCCGTGTTGGTCCGCACCGTTACCGTGGTTGAAGTGACCGACTCGACCGTTGCATTGATCAGATTAGTTTCGCCGATAAAATCAGCCACAAAGCGACTGTTGGGCCGTTCATAAATTTCGCTCGGCGCACCAAGTTGTAGAACATTGCCTAAATTCATCACGGCAATTCGATCTGACATCGTCAGCGCTTCTTCTTGATCGTGAGTAACGTAAACAAACGTGATCCCCACCTGTTCTTGGATCTGCTTTAATTCTAACTGCATATCTTTGCGCAGCTTTAGATCAAGCGCGCCAAGCGGCTCATCGAGCAGCAAAACTTCGGGCCGTTTGACCAGCGCACGTGCCAACGCCACCCGCTGCTGTTGACCGCCAGAAAGCTGGCGCGGGCGACGTTTGTCCATATCATGTAGCTGCACCAGATCCAGCGCCTCTTCAACCCGTTGACGAATTTCTTTCTTCGCAATCTTCTCCATTTGCAGACCAAACGCCACATTCTCAAAAATAGTCATGTGCGGAAAAAGCGCGTAATTCTGAAAGACTGTGTTGACGGGTCGCCGGTGGGGGTCCACATTTTCAACAGGTTTACCCTGAATGCGGATGCTGCCGCTAGTCGGCATCTCAAAGCCAGCGATCATGCGCAAAGTCGTTGTTTTACCACAGCCAGAAGGCCCCAATAAAGAGAAAAATTCGCCCTCATTGATATCCAGCGAAATCGACTTCACAGCATCCACAACGTGGCCCTGAGCATCTACAAATTGTTTTGATATATCAACTAGCTCAACTGCATTTTGGCTCATAATATTTTAGTCTATCGGTCGTTAACGGGTATAAATTAGTGACTATCCAGAGTGGCTCAACCTCGCAGATTGAACCACTCTCTTCCTTATCGATGAATGGTTGCCCAATTCACTTTTCTTACTGAGCAGCCTTAATCTCGGTCCATGCATCGTCATACAAAAGTGTGGCATCACCAACGTCCACAATAAACTGTAGATTTTTCATAACGTCTGCCGATGGATAGATGCCAGGATTATTTCGATCCTCATCATTAATCAACGGCAGCGACGCTTTATTAGGCGTACCATATTGAATAAAGTTTGAGAGATCGGCCCCGACTTGCGCATCCAAAATATAGTTGATAAATTTCTCGGCCAGTTCCTTATGTGGTGCGCCTTCAGGAATGCACAGATTGTCTGTCCAAACAATCGCGCCCTCTTTAGGCAACACATAACGCAAATCTGGATCATCCGCCATCACCTGAAAGACATCACCGTTCCATTCCAATACCAGATCAACTTCACCCTCGGCCAACATAATCTGCCCCGTATCAGGCGCATAAGCCGCCGTCAGCTCCTTCTGAGCGATCAGCATCTCTTTAGCCTCATTGATCTCATCGGGATTCGTGGTATTTATATCATATCCAAGCATAATCAGCGCCACGCCAATCACCGCCCGTGGATCATCAAGCCACGCTATCCGACCAGCATATTCCTCATCAAACATAACCGACCAGCTATCAATCTCGCCGCCCGTTGCTTCAACATTGTAACCAAGACCCATCGTTCCCCATTGATAGGGCATACAGTAGGTATTGCCTGGATCAAAGGCCGGGTCAAGAAACGTTTCATCGAGATTTGCCATATTGGGGATGTTGTCATGATTAAGCTCTTCCAACATCTCTAAGTTAACCATAATCTCGACCATATAATCAGATGGCACGATAATATCATAACCCGGATTGCCCGCCTGCAGCTTCGCCAATAGATCCTCGTTCCCCTCGTACAAATCGTAGTTGACCTTGACCCCAAATTCCTTCTCAAAGTTAGGAATCGTATCCGGCGCAATGTATGTGGACCAGTTAAAGACATTCAATTCCAGCATTTCGCCATCTGCCACAGCAGCCGAATCATCACCAGAATCACTACCCGGTGCAGCAGTTGGCGCGGCACATGCACCCAGCACAAACATAATTGATAGAGCTGTTAATAAAAAAGCGTAACTTCTTTTCATAAAAAAATCTCCTAAGTTGAGGGGGGAAACAGATGAATAAAACCCGTCAAAAAATCGAGTCAGCGTGAGGATCATCAAACTAGCGGCGTTGCAAAACTAACGAGCCAACAACCAAAACCATCGAAGCCAACAGCATTAGCGTTGAAATTGCATTAATCGCGGGGGTGACAGTGAAACGGATCATGCCATAGACAAAAAGAGGCAGCGTGCTAGAGCCAACGCCATTTGTAAAAAAGGTGATCACAAAATCGTCAAGAGAAAGGGTAAAAGCCAAAAGTGCGCCAGCCACAATCCCCGGCAAAATCAAGGGGAACGTGACGCGACGAAAGGTTTGCCACGGACTCGCGCCTAAATCCTGCGCCGCTTCTTCCAGCGTGCGATCCATACCAGCCAAACGCGCCCGCACAACAATCGCCACAAAAGAAATATTAAACGCCACGTGAGCCACAATAATCGTCCCAAAGCCCGCAGCAAGTCGAATGCCCAGAAAATTTTCGATCAGCTTAAACACAAGGCTAAAAAAGACCATCAGCGAAATGCCCATCGTAATATCGGGGATCACGACAGGCAAATACAAAATTACATCCCATGCGCCGCGCGACCGAAAACGATATCGATGCATCGCCAGCGCAATCATCGTGCCCAAAATCGTGGCAATAATCGTAGCCGTCACAGAACCAATCAAGCTGTTGCGCAACGCAAGCAAAATGCCCGCAGCCTGAAAGTTCATCGCCTCGTTTTCAACCCCCTGCCCATAAAGCCCCAGCACGCCACCACCCGTAAACAGGCTGCGATACCAATCCAGCGTAAAGCCGCGCCAAACCGCAGGTCCTTTGGACGAATTGAACGAAAAAATTACCAGTACAAGAATGGGCGTATAAAGAAAAGCATAGGTAATAAGGGCGTTGAGCCGTAACCATATGCTCTGTTTTGGGGAGTTGGGCCGCGCCGAAATGGATCGAGCCGCGCCCTGCGTTTCAACCGTCATGCGCGCGCCTCTTCATCGGTATAGCGGAAGTAGATAATCGTCGCCAGCGCGACCACAAGCATCAGCAAAATCGAGGTAGCCGAACCAAAGGGCCAATTACGCGCCTTCATAAACTGCTGCTGAGTCAGATTACCAATCATCATCGTCTTCGCGCCACCCAGCAGATCCGGCGTAATAAAAGCCCCAATCGAGGGGATAAAAACGAGGATACAGCCAGCCACAACGCCGGGCATCGTTAGCGGCAACATAATGCGTAAAAACGAGCGCACTTTCCCTGCGCCCAAATCTCCAGCGG
>JAUKWC010016770.1:0-19317 GCA_032356245.1 Endocladia muricata | reverse complement strand
GCCCCGCACCTCCTCCGCTTCGCCCTTCACCCACACATTGACAAACCCCGGCGCTGTCGCCGTCACCCTCTCCATCTCCTCCCACCCCTCCATCCCGTCCACCACCATCTGCGCAATGACCAATTGCCTCTCCGCCTCCTGCGCGCTCATCCTCCCCTTTCGCGCGGCGTTCTTCTTCTTCCCGGGCATCGCTGGCGCTCTATCGTCCACAATGTCCGCGTGCTTGGCTGTAATCGCCTTGCGCTCCACCGCTGCGAGCTGCAACGCCACGTTACTGCTCCACTGCGGCGGTGCCTGCACCCCTCCCGTCGCAACGCCGTCGCCACCCTGCACGGCGACAGAGCTACCGACGAGATGGTGACGCTTTGGGCTTGTTCCGATCTGAGAAGGAAACGCCTTGACCGAGCCGCGCACGGCGTTTACAACATCTTCTGACAGTGCGCCCCCGCGCGCGAGACGGTCCAGTACCGTACGGAGAGCCTCCACAACAAACTGCCTCTTCTTCTCGCTTCCCCCCTTCTCAACGCCGTTGCGTAGCCGAAGGGCAGGGCGGCACGTTTCCGGGGAGGACGGCTGGCGTGGAGCGGCGTGGTTGGCGGTGTGCCATCTGCGGACGCGTTTGAGGACACGTTTCTGGGTGGAGGATGGGACAAAGTGTGTGGCGTCGAGACGGATGACGTAGGGAGGGCAGCAGGTGCGTGCCAGGTTTGGACGGTAGAGGTAGTTGCCGCTGCGACGCCAGCCGGCGTTGAGAAGGCTTTGGTAGTCGTGGACGTCAAGTTGATAGGCCCAGACGCCAAAGTTGTGGGCGGAGAAGCGGGTGCGACAGTAGCCACAGCGGGAACAGTCGAGACCGGTGCACTCAACATGACTGCGCGGAAATGGGTGAGGTGTGCCCATCGTGGGTGTACGCGACGAAGGTGGACAAGGTCGGATTGTTGAGGGTAGCAAGCAAGGAGACGAGGAATGCTTGTTTACGTGAAGCGTAAGACAAAACTTGCACGCAAAGAATGGGGGTTGCAAGTCGTGTGTGGTGTGCCACATGTGCATAGACTCTACGGAGAGGGGGTGGGCGTGGGAAATATGCACAGGCTCGCACGCAACGCAGACAAAGCTGAGGCCTCCCAAGCGATGAGCAAAACTGAAAATGAGTGTCACAGTTGGCGGGTGGCATTTTTGAGGTGGGACAAGTATGATATGCAATTCTGAAGACCAAAAGCGGATGCTGCCCACGACACGACAGAAATTTTGTCACAACAAAAAACAACGGCGCGCCTCTTTTACACCCGCAATCCCTTTTCGTCGAATGGTCCCATTTGGTACAATTTGCCATTGCCACCTCCAAAAGGAAATAAAAGGCCTTCTCCGCCTGGGTACGTTTACAAACCATACGCGGCCCCGCCGTCCGCACCACAAACTACGGCCTCTCAAACCCTCTTCTCATCACATCCAACCAGCCAAAACGCATCACTACTCTACGCCTTCAATCCGATCCTCGACATCGCTATACATCTCCCTCAGACGGTCTAAATCATCATCTGAGGCGTCCCAGTACCCACGTCCAGCTGCCTCTAAAAATGTCGTCACCATGTCACGAAAACTATTCGGATTCAGGTCGAGCAGGCGTTTCTGCATGTCCTCGTCTGCAATGAAAGTGTCGTTCGCCTCTTGAAACACAAAGTTGTCCACCTCACCAGACGTAGCCGCAAACCCGTAGGTATTTCTAAGACGTTTGGCAATCTCACGGGCCCCTTCATATCCAGACGCAAGATTGCCTTCGATCCACTTCGGATTGATCAGTTTCGTGCGCGTATCAAGGCGAATGGTGGCTGAGAGCGATCGCACTTGGGCATTGGCCGTCGTCGTGTCAGCAATAAAAGCTTTTGGCTTCCGGCCATCCTTGCGCAACCTCTGCACTACCTTCGTCGGATCCGAGTCTAAGTAATGCGACACATCCGTCAGCGAAATTTCTCCAGAATCCAAATTCTGGAACGTCACGTCAACTGTCGACAAAGACTTCTCAAATATCTTCTGACTCACTTTCATTTCACCCGGTCTGTCCGCGTTAAACGCGAAGCCTTTTCGAGACAGGTACATGTCCTGCAACTGATTTTCATCCTCCCATCCACCGTTCTCGATGGCTAGAGAAACGTTAGCCGAGTAACTTCCCGAGGCATTCGAAAAGACCCGGGTGGCTGCTTCGCGAACGCTTACTTTCAAATCCTCAGCTTGGTCAAGGGCATGTTTTCGAACAAAGTTCATTGCAGGGTCTTCCTCGGCCTCTGCTGCCATCTTAATAGCCTTATCCATCAGGGCCATCTGATTGATGAATAAGTCTCGGAACACTCCAGAGCAATTGACAACAACGTCCACGCGCGGACGACCCAGTTCCTCTAGTGAAATCAACTCAATCTTGTTGACCCGACCCAGGGGATCCGGGAGAGGGCGCGCACCGATCAGCCAGTAGATTTCCGCGATGCTTTCTCCCGAAGTCTTCAAACAATCTGATCCCCACATCATTACACTGATCGTTTCGGGGAGTTTACCCTCTGCTGCCGCCTGCTGTTCTAGAAGTCTATCCACGACGATTTTTCCGGAATCCAATGCAGCAACAGTGGGAAGGCTCTGAGGATCCAACGCGTGAATATTTTTCCCGGTTGGCAAAACGTCGGGGTTGCGTACGGGGTCACCTCCAGGGCCAGGAGGAATGAATCGTCCCTCAAGAGCATTCATCAACGCACCAAGCTCATTGTCCTTCACAACTTGATCCAGGCAGAATTCTAAATAGTCAATCATGCCCTTCAAAGATACATCTTCAACATCCGGAAATCCAGACGCTTTCAATGCTTCCCCCATGGGAGACTTCATTCCCATCATCTTTTCGAAAATCGCTCCAAGATTGAAAGCAGAAACTGCCTCAATTCGCCCATCCGCATTGACCGAGTTCTGGACGAGAGCACGAACAGCTGCACGACTTGCTTCAGTGATCTTTTGCAAAAGATCGACATCATTAAGGAGACCCTTGTCGCTGTTCTTGTAGATGTCATCAATGTCCCGTCCGATTGACTCAGCGATAACACGAGGAAGAGATTTCGTAGTTGTCTCCCCTTTCGCATCAACTCGATCCAGACTAGCAATGCTCACTAATGTGGCAATCGCTTCCTGGGCTGTCGGAGGCTTTCCGATTGTATGGAGACCGGAAGGCAGTAGTCGCGACTCGATCTCAATTAGCTTCTTGTAAATTTTTCCGACAAGTAGATCGCGAGAAGCCATATCCATAGTTTTGGCATCTTCTTCGGGGAGAAGGACATCCTTGTCCATGTTCACCTGGCGTGCAAGCTCGACAATGGAATTCACAATTCCACCAGCACGACCCGTTTCCTTTTGACCCTGGTAGGATGCCACAAGTTCTGAGAGCTCCTTCAGTCCCTTGTACAAGCCGGCGTTCTCGGCGGGTGGGGTCAGGTAGGAAATCGTTCCTGCGTATGAACGGCGTTTGGCAATAGTTGCCTCGGATGGATTGTTTGCCGCATAGTAGTATACATTTGGGATCGAGTTGATCAACTTGTCCGGATAGCACCCACCAGACATGCCCACCTGCTTCCCGGGCATGAACTCAAGAGATCCATGAGTACCAAAATGGAGCACGGCATCTGCCTTCCAAACCTTCTCTAGATAAGCATAGAATGCTGCAAATCCGTGGTGAGGAGACGCACTCTTCGCAAACAACAATCTCATAGGATCTCCCTCATACCCGAACGTTGGTTGGACACCAATGAACACGTTACCGAAAGTCTTCCCATACACAATCAAATTTTGACCGTCGGTGTTCAAATGACCCGGCGGGGGACCCCAATTCTCATGCAGTTCCTCCTGATACTCGCAAACGGTAGTGTACTCATCGATTGGCATTCGGTATGCCACATTCAGTTCCGGAGAACTAATTCTAGCTTCCTTATCGTGAAGGAGTTCTTCTAACAAGTCTTCTGGAGTAGCGGGGATATCCTCCACAGTGTATCCCTGCTCTTTCAACCCCTGCATAACCTTCCAAGTTGAACCAAACACATCGAGGTACGCAGCGGTCCCGATGTTACCTTTGTCCGGAGGAAACGAGAAAATAGTGATTGCTACTTTCTTCTCTGCAGCCTTCTTCCTTCGCAATTCAGCCCAACGAAGTGCGCGAGTCGCGATAGTGTCTATACGGTCCTGAAGCGGAATTGATCGTCCTGTCTGACCATCGCGTCCAGCGAAAATGACAGGTTCAATTGCACCGTCCAGTTCCGGGAGCGAAACTTGTAAAGCCACTTGAACAGGATGCAGTCCGAGATCGGACTCTTTCCATTCTTCAGTAGTCTGAAAGACAAGAGGCAAAGAACACAAATATGGCCTATCAAGCTTCTTTAGGGCAGCAATGGCCTTCGGATGATCCTGGCGCGCAGGTCCACCGACAAGGGCGAATCCAGTCAGCGATACAACCACATCAATGTTTGCATTTTCGGTACCCTTGTGGAAGAAAAACTTTTCAATCGGTAGAGAGTAATCAAGACCACTGGAGAACACTGGAATGACACGAGCACCACGCGCCTCAAGCTCGGAAACAAGCGACACATAGTGGCAATCATCTCCTGTAATCATGTGAGTTCTTGCCATGACCAGGCCAACTGTGGGAGATGTCTTCGTTAGATTAGCACGCGGGGCATGCTCAGTGTCGTACCACTCCGTGTATTCCTGCAAATCCTCAAACATGGCTGGCGCAACTGGATGCCAGATTCCGACATCCGGGTACACAACTGGAGGAGGAACTTCGGTGACCCTCTCAGGTGCAGCGGACACATACTTCTCTATAATCATCAGCAAAAAGTTTTCGATGTTATCGCTGGACCCACCAAGCCAATATTGAAACGACATCATGTACGAACGTGCATCCTGAGCTTTGTCGCTCGGAAGGTACTTTAACACCTTGGGCAAAGTTCTTAGCAGCTTCAGCATGCTATCTTCAAAAGAGGCACCAGACTCCTGCTTTTTCTTCCTCATGAACTGGGCAATAGCACTGTTACTTTGGCCGAGCTGCGACATGGTAAACGAACCAAGCTTATTCAGACGCATGATTTCAGGCATTGACGGAAAGCAGATACAGGCATCGAGGTTGTCGCGGATGGGAGTCACGGCGGCAGCCACGAGCTCCGCCAGATCCTGCACGAAAATTAGACTCCCAATAAAGATGTTTGCGTCTGATAGATCTTTCTTCAGCATCTCATAGTTTTCTGGATCTCGAAGTTCTTCCAGCAAGTACCCAGATACTTCCATACTTATGTTAGTATTGTTCTTGTTGATCCGCTTTGCGGCAGCTGTCATAGAGCTTTGGTACTGACTTTCAAGAACAATGTACACGATCTTGACACATTTCCTCGCATCCTCTGGAGGCGGGAGGACCTTCCGGTCGGTTGGCTTGGAAGCCGTAAACAACCCTGTTCCTCCAACGCCTACAACTGCTTTTGTATTGATCGCACCGTTCGTGGCGGCTACTTTCCGCGGGATCGAAGCCACACCAGGCAACGGAGTCACAAAATTCGTCTCGGAAACATTGGATGTCCGTCGATTACGCAAAACCGGGCCAGCACCGGTAACAAAACCGAGCGAGGCCATCGTAAGGGAGAAGAGTCGAGAGTTCGAAGCACAAGGTCAAACCACCCTCACGCTTCTGTCTTCCTCGACGTCGTACGTCCAAACGCACCGATGGAGCGGTAAAAGGAGCGGGTCAAAGTACAGGTTGAAATCTACTATGGAAGAGGAAGGAACGGGACGATTGAAATGTGGAGGTACTTCAGTGCTGTGCTAGGACATAAAGGCGGATTTGCTTTCTTGTGTGGTGAAGCGTTAAAGCCGAACGGGAACGATGGAGAAGCGGGGGCTCGGGAGATAATTGAAGCGGCACAAGAGCGAAAATATCGGATTTGGCTACGGGTATTTCGTCAGTATGACAACTTTGCCGAAGCAAGGGATCGTCTGAGCATCAAACCAGTGGCATAGAGGCCGCGATCTGCCCCGGACGCTGACCTCGCGGGCGAGCTCGCGGAGAGAATTTTCTGGATTTTCATTGAATAGGTAGGATGCAATCCGCCTCCCACGGAGTTTTTATCCAATAGAAGTGAAGTATCCTGCACGATTGCTGGCCTTATGGTCCTGCTGCGCTGATCCGCAAGAACCAGCTTTACATGTCCTTTCATAATCCACCAAGTGGCGCAGTAATAAGACAATAATTTGGCTCATTGATTGGCACGTCTCAAGAGATTTTAAGGAGGCGTTCGAGAAATGTACTCAAATTACTTTGAGGCTGAGGAAGACAGGAACGGAAACTTCCAGTTCTCTGGGACCATTTAGGTGAAAGATCTACAGAGTTTGTGGCTGAGAGTGGACAGACCCAAACGGGTTGATGTAGCCATCGGCTTTCATTGGAGAACTCAGAATCTGTTGGCGGATCGGTGTTATTATATCTCAGAGCGAGGAAAAAAGAACTGTCAGCTTCTCACTATTTAGCACTGATTTCAATAAATATAAGAGCATCTCTCGCGGTAGACTATTTTCCAACCTAACGACGATATTTTGGATTAGAGAAAATAATGAACTCTACCACATCCACTCTATTCTGTTCGCTTTATTTTCGAATAGATTAGATCCCAATCTGTATCTATTTGACCCCCAAATACATACACACCGGGCTCTAATCTGTAAGATAGATTTAACAGGGTGACTGTTTTTATTGGGTATTCGGGTCAACTGTACTGGACAAACTCTTCATACAGTATACTTTCCCCCCCCGATTATCCCTCGCAGATGCCTATTTCAACGCCATCTAGAACACCCCTTCTACAGTCACAACCGCAGCAGCCACGAGATGAGACAGGGATTCTGAGATGTACTGTAGATGCGAAACTGCTTATTCCTAATGTCTCCGTGACAATACGCCACTGATGGAAAGGCGTGGAAGGTTCTTATTGTTGCTTGTAGTTGGAAGGGGGGAAGGAATCGGGAGGATGTAAGTAGCATATCTTTTTTGGCGAAGTGCTGCGAATGAGGGCAATGAACGCAGATATCAAGATACAGTATAGAGCTGCGGCAGAGTTTGCAGACGAATCTAATGAACTAAATATATTGACATTTAGAGAAATAGATCTACCGAATCATCTTTTAGGTACTGTCGAGAAATTGTTCGTTAGATTAAAGAAACGACCCGTGCGGTAGCGATGCTCTAAGATCAGCCAATTTAGTTGACTAAACTGCCTGTCTGATAAAGCAGATGGCAAATAATAACTTCAAGTGACTGTGGATGTTTGGGAGAAGCACCTTCCGGTTTGGTGACGTTCCAGTCGACCATCATGTTTTTTGCAACATCGGCCGAGAGATTTCCAAAGTATACGAACAGTGATAGAACCAGGCCTGCAGTGGAGATGCTCGTCATACTGTATACACGAAGCATTCCCTACCCGATGACATACACAAGTAAATATAAGATTACAGACGTAATATTCTTTCCTTTCTACAGTATATCGATAGTTACTATCTCACACTCTTTTTAGACATCATTAAAATGAACGAATTTCACGCCTGTGAAGGTAAGATGGGTGGCACCCGGCCTTCACAAATCCTCCTGTGTGCTTCTTTCCGAAGGAATCTGGTGTGTCCAGCGGTTTACTACGGTAATCCGCAATAACAGCTCTTCACAACGCTCAATGACTTCGACAAACTACTCACAATTCGACCCCCCTCCACTCTATCTACATAGTACGAAGCAAAAACCAAGTTTGTCTCGAATGCTTCATAGATAGTGACGAGCGTAAAATTTCAGTGTGGAGGTGGTGCAGATCGACAAAGGATCTTGCTAGATACCAGAAATTGACTGCTGTCTGGTCGTTGTGCGCTTATAATCCCATCTGACGCGCACTTATCATATTAAATGCCTAGCACGCCCGTGCCAGCGGGACAAGCAAAACTCTTTGCTAATGAGCTCGTACTCGAAGTTCCGTTAGTCAAGAAGTATGCATCAAGAGCCCGCCTTCTGTTCTACACGAAACTTTCTATCAGCATGGCTGCTGACTAGGATAGAGACTTTCGGTTGCACCAATGTGAGAACATGGCCAGGTTCCCAGCCGATTTCCATTGCAGTTGGTCTTAGTTTGTTTTAAACACTACGTTTTAGTCAGAGTAGAGTTGCACCATTTAGGTCATCCTGTCGAAGTGCTCCAGCTCGGACAAATTTCTGAAAACTCGTCATCACTTGAATAAATACTCTCTATCAGACTCTCGTCCTCCTCACGATAAACATCTTTGCGACATGGGAACGACTGAAACCATTCCGATTGTTTAACGCTTGAAAGTGTTGCTCTCTTCAACGGATCAACCACCAGCATCAACCTAATCAAAGCCGCCAGCTCATTCGGCACTTCAGGAGGCATGTGGAATACTCCAGCATTGATTTTCTCATTCAATCGATGATGATTGTCATCATTAAATGGAAGGCCGCCAGTGGTCATTGCATAAAGTGTGATACCAAGAGACCAAATGTCCGCTGCGCGACCATCATATGCGTCCCCGACAATGACTTCCGGGGCACAATATTGCGGAGAACCACAAGATGTGCCCAGTAACGATTCTCGCGTGAATCGGCTTGCCATGCCAAAGTCGGCAAGCTTCACTCGACCGTCCCTCATAAGCAGAACGTTTTCAGGCTTGAGATCACGGTGACAAATTCCCCGCCTGTGACAAAACTCAAGAGCGTATACTAGCTGTTGAAACAAGTCGAGCACCTGCTTCTCGGGGAGACGCCCCAACTCTATCAGTAAGTCAAACAACTCTCCGCCATCACAATATTCCAGCACCAACACAAACGAATGCTCAGTCTCAAGCACCTCCACAAGCTTCATAAGGCCAACGTGGTATTCGATGCCCGGCTCCGGAAGGAGAGCAATCAACTCCTGCTGCTTCTTCTCAACAGTCAGACAGTCACTTGCAATTAGTTTCATGATTGCAATTTCGCGGCGTACTTTGGTGGACAAGTTCCGCTTTCGACCCAGGACATCCTTGCTGATGATTTTCAAAGCTACTAGTTCTCCAGTTTTTGAACACCGCGCAAGCCTAACTTTACCGGTTGAACCAGTGCCCAGTGTCCTGATAACATCGTAATCAGACGGCGACCGTGGCGTCGCGGTTCCCATGACAAGGTCCACAATTACAGCCTCGTGTGAAGCGAAGTCGGGAACAGCAAGAGTAGAATCTGATTCGGGAGGACGTCTGAACAACCCCAGCCTTTGGACCCAACTTAGATGCTGCAACTAAAAACTGTAAAGGCGAATCGATAAACAAGATAATCTTCAAACGATCACGTCAGCCAGATACGTGAAAAGTCGACAATGGTAAGGGCGCTGGACTAATAGTGAAGCACAACGAAAGACCAGGAAAGTCTGAACAATTTCCGGCGAGCAATATCACTTCCACAGATTCAGGTTATGCGCAATGCGATTGTATTTGAGCGAAAAGATGAAGAGTCCCCAAATGCACTGGTCCACTGAGAAAAGCACAGGGAGAGTGCCTAAACATCTTCCTGAGCTGACCGCCTGGCGAATGACGACTCCTAGCCCAGCACTTTTCAGGATTCACGGGAACAAAGGGCCAAGACTTGCACAGAGCTTGGGACCACCTTCTCATTTTCGGGCATGTGGCGAGTATTGAGATGTTCCTTTCGGACCAAGTTACGTTCGGATGTGCCCCACATTAACCACACAGTGACAATATGATTACCTTGAGTAGTGTCGACGAATGCAAGGGGGACCAACGCTCGAATGTACTTGTTACGCGTGCTATCAAAAACTAGCCCCGTCATTGTGCTCCCGGCTCTACTGCGAATCCATTAAATTTGCGTCAGATTTAGGCATGGTTTGTTGCCGTATGACCGCCAAATGATCACGCTCTGGACGACAGTGTAGTAAGAAAATGATGGAGAGAAATGAACAAACGGACAAAGGGCACCGTAAACAACTACTCTAGGCGTACCCCACAAACATGTCTCATATCTTCGCTAGTTAAAGGCACCAGCAATACGGCACATTTGTGTGTGTAAAGGGAGCGATGTGCTGCAAGGTTTCTCAGTGGAACTAGTGCGGACATATTATCATCCCACGTACCCGCACAGTTGCAAGCTGTGCCGGCCGCCTTATCCTTGCAGAGCATTGTCAAGTCATTTTGCACTGATAGATGCTTTGCTTTGCCTTCATGAGTACATCACGAAAAGCTAGGTATGTTCGAGTAACCAATGCAAAATTGTCGTGGTGACTGTATGCTCGAGAATAAATTGACTATCGGACAGACTCTTACATCCGTGACGTTGCCATCCAGCCAACTAAGCCATCACGGAGTATCATTTTCTAAATTCTTCCCTGCAGGCGAGCTGACTAAATCTTTTTTCCTTTCTGTCTTTTTCTGCGGTGATGGTGACTTTCTTGCATAGCTTTCTATATCTCTTCAAGATATATAGTATTTCTTGATGCTTTTGGAAACGGTATGCAAGCACTTTACAAAAGACCTGCGCTGCGTACTCTTTCACATGTATGCATGTCACAAGGGTAGTTACTGTAGTGCAAAGGCCTGGCCTGTCTGCTGCGTATAGGATGTGGATAAACGGCTATTCTACACGTAAACTATCATACTCTTTAACCTGCAAGGGGTACTCATTCTCAGGTCCAGACCTTCGCAGCAAATACCCCTAAATATGACTCTCTGCGAAAAGACATTGTTGAGTGTATAACGCCGAGCCGTAAAAGCGAAAAAATACAAATTTCATCCACACAATTGTCAACGAGACCTGTTCGAATTCTGTCCAAGATGAGAAATATCATCAATTAGAACAAGAACCCTCCGATATTTTCGTGTCTGTGCTCAGATCCAAACAGATGTCCGAAGGTTCTCGTCCGTCTCGCTCGGAGCGAAACAGCATCCGAAATCAGCGAAAGGTTTGAATGTCGGGGAATCCCACACGTTAAAGCTACTCGAGGAAGTATGTAACCCTCGCATTGTTTTAAAGCATTTGTATTGTATTGAACTATTTTAGATAGAAGTATGATGAGGTACTTCAATAGTGCTGTTCAAGGCTCCGCAGCAGCCACCTTCATATGGCGAAAAAGGATATTTGCTTTCATCTAGTTCAAGTCTCCCCCCCTCACCTTACGGGGGGATACACAGAAGTGAAATACACTTTGGTCCACAAAAAGTCCTCTAATTGAATGTGTTGGCCCTGTTCAGACAAGCACGACGATAGTCTTCGTCGACCCGAACGAACTTTCCGACGGGGCAGAGAGGGTGGTCGGTCCGAAAATCTTGGAAATCCATCGCGTGGCATTTATGAGCACTGCTCACGGTGCTCAGCTCTGGACGACTTTAATAGGAGTACGCGCTGCCTCCATGGCATGCGCCGTGAGTTTCCATTTGTATCGATGCATCTGATTGGCTTCGTAACCATCGAACAGATATTCAGAACCCTCATTTTATGCCCTTTCGAACGTTCTGCAAAGCAGTGAACTGAAAGCGCATCGCATTTCAAAATAAAAATCTCTGGCTAGTCCGAGCGACATGGTCTGTTTCAAACACCAACCCGAAAGTCCCTGACGTAATTGGGTCAGCTCGTTTTGAGGCACTACGAGACAATCGCCAAGCCTAGATGTGAAGTTTAGTTAGTGTGTCCCACTGCACGCATTTCGAAAATACGTGACCGTGTCTTTGGGACAGTAAGTTTCTGCGACGTCAAAGGCTTGTCAAAAAGGTTCTGTGTCGATCATATATGATCGCTCAAAAGTCGCCGCCAGCTTCACTGTGATCTCTGGGAAGATTCTGTTGAGGCTGTACAAGAAGACAAAGTAATGCTTGCACGCCAACATACGTAAGCACTCTCGTCCTTACTCTGTGCAGTGAAACGAATTTGGCATCGAGTGTCACATCAGATAGCCGTACCTAGTGCCAACATTGTTTAGGAAAAGGTCAAAGTTAGCGTGAAATGTAGCAGAAGTGTAACCGAGGTTTTGGGCCGTCGTCCATTGTGCAATATGGAAGCTAAAATTAACATGTGCAAGTAGTATATGCAAATTGTATGGAGTTGGAAGCGGTCAGGGAGGGCAGTCGAAAATGATCCAAAATTTGAAGTAATCTGATGCATGGCACCCGCCTGTTTATGTCATCAGCACAGTTGGAATTATGAGGCATGAACTGCACAGCATGCGATGTACAAAAAGAGTAGTTATTTACCGTCGGTATCTGGCAAAGTTACGTGTAGATTTGCATTCTAAATTGCGTTTTAAGATTATGTCCACTCGACAAGGTCGTAATGCATCTAAGAGGTATGACCACTTCAAGATGCGAGGGGAAGATTTCTTTGCCAGTCAAAAAAGCGTCCCAGGAAAGCCCGAAAGGTTCGAATCTAAGACTTTTTCAGATCACGAAGTACGGCTAGATGCATATTCATGTGGCAAGCGGAGCGTTGTAGAGACAGCTTTTTACATGGTGTACCCAGTTAGATAACGCAACTGTCTTCGCTGACATATATTCTAACCAATAGCATTCCTAAGTTGCTTTCTCCGTGCGGGAGAGCTTGTACATTAAGTGGAAATATCACGACTTATCTCCAGGAATAGTAACTGGTAAAATACAGCGGGGAAGAATTTGCATTTTGATATTGCATCAACTTGGTGAGCAGCTACTGATGCGGATATTCTGCGACAGGTTACAGCCAGGTACACCACTGGTGACTACAGATGATAAAGCCGACGCATAGCGACTCTTTCTTAGATTTACAACTCGTGAAGGGTAGTGACTATGGTTTGAAGATCTCTGGGTACGCGTAAGATCTAGAAAACCAGCGTCATGACGGTTCGGGAAGAAACTGAGTTCAATGAGCAAGCATGATTGCATGCGACTAAAATCAGTTTAGTCTAAGATAGCTGTACAGTGAACAATACAGTCCGTTTAACAACGAATTCCACTTAGATACTACCATCATCACTGGTTCTCATTTACATACACATGACTTCATAACATTCACTTAGTTCAGAACCGTTTTGCATTGACACCGTCACATCATGCAGCTTTCCCGCAAGAAAGGCTAGGAACCCCGCAGTGAATGAGTAACTCATTTGTTTGCCTCTGCACAATTGCACAGAAAATCGTGTCTTTCGGCGACTTTCAGATAACAGCGAAATTTTAAGCGTTCTGGAGATTCTTTTCCTGACTGAAGGCAAGCGATTCTGAAAACCCTTCCATGTGCTTGCCAGTACTTTTTTCTTTTGGTGTTGAACTAAGCGCGTTCAGACTTAGACACCAATGTATATGTTACTTCACCTGTACCAGAGAGCGTCTATGGAATTTCCGAAGCGCTCCGGAAGTGCATTTTGAACACCACTATTTTCAGCTGTGGACAGCCTGATTGGTTCGTCGACTGCCAAGGTCAGATTGGAAATGTGACCGATTTGTTTTTACACGTACGAAGGAAGGTATCCAAGAACAGTTCAGTTTTGATGCAGCGCGCTTTAATGGTTAGTGTTTGTTCTGATGTATGCGCAGAAAGTAAGATACGCTCAACAGCCAATTTACTAAAAAATATACGGAATACAGCACATGCTCGAGAGAGCCAGTCCTCTTCACAACATGTATTCTTTTTTGTCAAACGACTGTGAGTACGAAAAATGACACACTAGTCAACTTCTTCGACCACAGCCCAGGGAAGGGTTTTTTTTTAGGAGGTACTCGTTGGAGACAAGAGCCTGCATCAATAAACCGCATGGACACTTCTGGACAGTCTTGACCTTGGAATTGCTGAGGAATGGGTGCAAATGACCTAACAAATATATAGATTGGCGCTTATTCGAAGTTTGCGTTAGGTACTGGTTTCTACTCAGCCTTCATGTCCTGGAACGACGTGATGCTTCCGGAAAACTCACGCAAATCCTAAAATTCTCATACTAAATGTGATTACTAGTAATCAATTCCGCATGATTGTACCAGTACGAGACCAGGCACCTGCGGCTTACTCACGCTCGATGCCGTACTATTAGAAAAATGGTCTTAGTCAAAGAGGACAGTCTCTTCGGCATTGAAAAACTGTGGCACAGTAACTCAACGCAGACATATTATCCATACTCGATTACATCGCTCTCCAGGTCCTTTTTAGAAACAAGTTGCACAGTCAAACAAAGAATTGGTGATACTACTCATGACCCCCACAATCTAGCATCATTGATGACATGACCGATTTTAGTGAGCACACCACCGATGCTGAGACCGACACGTTCCAGGTGCCAAGTCTAGTTCCAATCCTAATATTGCAATGGATAGCAGTACACACAGTCCCTTTGCGGAGCATGCCCAAGATGTCAGTTCCAATTCCAGTGGTAGACAAAGACGCACACGCATCGCAGGAACGACGCTAACATACCGAAATGTCTGGACCAGTGTTTGAATTTGGTCGGCTTTCGTAGCGTTTCGGTTGGGGTTTTGGTCTACCACAGGTGCGCGACGAACACAAGCACCGGAGTACGCGAAATTTCAAGTTAGCGACCGTGAAACTCGCAAAGTTGAGCACTGCGGTAATAGCACAAATCGCAAGCACAGAAAAGCGCAGATGTTCAAAAGACAAGCTGGACACATACTGATATCGCTGTGTACCACGCACTGCCCCCTTTCGTGCCCGCTCCTCGGCGGCTTGCAGAGCTTGTTGTCGACGAGCGTCCTCTGCAGGGGTCATGACTTTCGGTGGAGGAGCGCCACCGGAGATAGTCTTCTGGTTTCTGGATTCCCACTCATCCCCGCCGCAACATGAGTTTCCCATAGGTTTCGGGTCAAAGCACGAAGCCGAGCTCCTCGGTAGCAAGACTAGAGAAAGAGATGGTTGAGAGTCCCTTCAGCAAGGAACCACTGAGATATAGAAACGGTATAGCGAGCTACCGTGCAAAGTCAAGCTAAGGTGTGAGGCGTAACGGTGTGCAGAAAATTGAGTCAAACGAGAGAAAGAACTCCCACTTCTGCCGCACATGAACGAAGAGCCACAGCGGTCTAACAAAATCTATGAGAAATAAAAAAGGCATATGTAGATGTTGGTTTTTGAGTGGCAGATACGGAATGATATACAAGTGGACCACTAACCGATGAAGGAAGTATGTTCTCTATAAATTGTCAAGAACAAAGAATGCATGGGAAACGTGGTTCTGAGTGCGATAAATGTGAGATGTGCTCTTCGTAAACATACACGCTGCCTCGTGTCTACAGACCATGCCATTTTGCCTCGTACAGTATGAGGCTAACTGACCACCAAGGAAGTCCGCAACCTGTACAACACGCATGATAATTATTTCATGTGTACTTCATGTAGATCACCCCAACACCTTGCGTATATGAAATCGGGTTGGAAGGATACTAAGAAAGTCGCGCTGAAACTGCGTCTGTGCAAACGATGCGTCGAGGTGTGCTACGAAGCCACATTTCATGGAAAGAGTACTCTGAGGTCCCATTGGCTATTGGCCATTCAACACCATGTAAGGCTAATGTTCAAGTCGAGATATTGAATCGTGACACACTTATTTTAACATTATTTTTATGGCTACACAGTACCTCAGAGTCTTGAAAGCCCAGGACGAGTAGATATACCCAAATTCATCGATAGCAGAAGCTTAAGGTCCACTGAATATCCTTCCGAATCTCCCAGTTTACAAAATCATGTCTCCTCTTTCCAGCCCGGCTTCGAATGGTTCAGTTGTGAAATTATACATTCACTAGTCTTGAGGTCTCTGACTCCAAATACGAACTAGTGTAAGGTACCGATAATAGGAATGGGGATGTGACCGGACCGTTCAGGTATGTAGGCAAATTTGATGTGAAAGGAAAAAGGCCATCGATATCTCGACCCGCTCGAGTTTGGGCAGTAGTGACAATATCACGCAGAAATGACCAGCAAAATAGAAAGAAGAAGTGAGCTTGGAAAATGAAGTTGAAAGAGAACTCCCGATCGCTTGTACCAGTCTCGGTCGCGCCCCAGCTTAGCTCGCAAATCAGACTGGTACGTTATGATCGATCTATTTGTGCCACCAGGTGAAGAAATCCACAACATCGTAATGATTGGAAGTCAAGACGCACATACTACCGCCTTCGAAGTCACTAGTACATCATGAGGGTATGGTGAGGCCCCAACAGAGTCGACAGACAGCATTAAAACGAGGTCTTGAGAGCTCACCGAGGAGATTAGACGTATTCAGTGCGGGAGACTCCAACTGGCGACCCTTTTATTCCCAAAGTTTTCACACGGATTTTTTGACAGACATGTCCGAGCTGTATAGCTGTACAGGGAGGCGACAAGTGAGAAAAAACGCTTTCGTGAGAAACAAGAAACTGAAAATGGCTTTAGTACTCCACGATGTCGATTATCATGGATCAGGGACCAGTTCAGAGACTGCAAAAATTTGACGACCAACCTTAATACGCAGTACTTATTTGTCGTCTAGTCGGTTTGATGACTTCCAAATCCACCACTGCTTCGAATAGCCCCGTATCTGCGATGCATTCAGCAGTACCGGAAGTGACGATAAAATAATAGGTTGTGCGTTGAATATCGCTAATTTATTTGCCGACAGAAATGATAACCACCGTGCAATGAGACTCATACAGGCTTACCGTAATCACCGTTAAGAGAGTGTGTCAAGCTGGTATCGATTGGGGCTGAAGCAGACCACTGACTGTACTCTGCACTGCGTACTGCTTAGACAAAAGCTCGAAGATGGGTATGAAAGCTGGCCGTGAGCCTATCAGCGTCACAGGTTGTCTTCGAACAGTATGAACAGCCGGAGACAATGTCCGCCGGCACTTTGGATGAATCCTTGAGCAGAATAATCCCTTACATCGTACGTCCGTGGGTTTGGGAATGGACGGGGACATTCATCGGATTTGGTAGTCTAGTAAATCTTCGGTCCATAACGAACTTTCTGGAATAGCACGGATTGCTGACTTGCATGGAAATCTATATCATGTGGCTCGTGTAGTATGGCAGTTCTTTGCATGGACGCCAACTTCCAAAAAACAAAGTATGTTGAACAGTTGAGGACAGTGAATGCCCGTATCCACTTGGCGCAGTTTATTTCCTGCCAGAATATTCATCTCATACTGAGAATGGTGCAGTACAATTCAGTCCCGCATCTCACCTTGCGTGTCCGGATGTCGTACGATGAACTTTCACCGTACTTAGACGGCTCTGCCTACCGTGAAGCCTCCAGATTCTGAAGAGACTTCCCACGGATTGCGCGCCACTATGTCAGAGACTGTGAAGCGCTCTATGCGCCACCGACGGCTCTACAGAACTGAGAATTATGCTTAGTGTTGTTTAACTGCACTAGCTTACCCAAAATCGTTCCGACGTTATATGACAGGAGAAGAAGTCTAGGACTATGAGCTGGCTTCTCAGACGGTGATGCACTCATAATGGAACGCAAACGAGGACTGTCTTGTAATTTGGGTGAGAAGTGGCGGACTGTGCGGGTCCTGGTGGACGGCGTGAGTCTAGTGCGTTCGGACCGTAAGGCCTTGAACTGTATCACGAGGTTCAAATGCGGTGTTTCCGTCCTTTGGACTACATATGCGCAGCGGAACCTGCCTTAGGCTTCGTACGGTCATTGATGACCAATGCGCGGACGAGTTCATACATCTGGTACGGCGCGGTTTACGACGAGGTGTTGTCACTTGCTGCTCAAGCCTGAGGCCTGCAGTCAAGTCGGCCCGCTTCAATACGGAGCAAATATCTTTGTTTGTTGTACGGCCACCTGTCGTTACAATGACAACGAGAGAGCAGACACCAATATTCCACTCCACTTTCTTGTACCTGTGGTATATGTGATCCCCCACAGGACGGCAGGCGCAGGCTTCTTGAGCTAAACAGACCTGGCTCGTGTCACACTAAACGTAGAAAGAAAGAGAAGGGCGAGTCGACGTCAACGACAGTTTGTACATGTGTACATGTTGGGGTTCGAAAGTAAACAATTTCTAAGATTGGTGGGATGTCACTAATGATAGAGGGTGAGATTTGCTTTTGAGGAAGTACATTTGCAGATGGATGTTTTTTTTTTAGACTGCATGTCGCACATCCATCCGCCCTTTTGTTTTAACATGGGCAGATCCAAACTTCTACAACTAGTGCGTATGTATTTACTGAAATGGATGCGGACGTCCACTCAGTGCAGTATGGGGTCCAGTCACAGCCGTGGTTTACTACACATTTTGTAGTTCCGAGTCTAGCATTACTAGACCCGGACTTCCACCACGTAGAAGTCCGGGTCCGTTATTACTAGACTCGGACGTCCACCTCGTGGAAGTCCGGATCCCGTAGTAATAGCTGGTATACTACGGGCTGTGGAAGTCCAGGATGCAGTTATACTGCGCAGCATACTGCGACGTGTGGAAGTCCAATCCTAGTTTTCATGCTCAACAAGGGCACTTTTCGCAGTTCCGAATGTAGTATTGCTGCATTCGGAACTGGCTAAAGTGCAGCTGCGCAGCGCACTTACGGAAGCTAGACCGAACGTTCAATGCTCGCGGTGAACGTCCGGTCCTGTTCTACCACATTTCCGTACTGCTACATGAATAACACTTCTACAGTATTTGAACGGATCTACATTTTCACCATCATGCACCTTCATCACCCCCACTCCCTCTCCCTCTCCACCTCAAACAGCCCGTACTCCCCGCATCCTATCGTATACCGCACGTCTCGCCATTCTTCGACGACCCCTCCCATTCCGCTCACCACCTCCTCCAGTTTCTACACCACACCCCATCATCACACGCACTCCCTCACCGTCTCCACGTCAAGCAGCCCGTGCTACCCGCATCACATCGAACACCAAGTGTCTCGCCACTCTTGAACGACGCCACCCGTCCCGCCCGCCTTCTGTTCCCGGTTTTTAGAGCACACGCCACCCCCACCCACATTGCCTCGCCCTCTTCACCTCCAACAGCCCACACTCCCAGCATCGCACCAAACACCAGACGCCTTGCCTTTTTTGAATGACGCCATCCATCCTGCCTGCCTTCACTTTCAATTTGTGCACCACAATCCACCACCACCAGCGTCGCCTCGTCCTCTCCACCTCCACCAGCCCGCACTCCCCGCATCGCATCGTACTACACCTCTAACAGCTCGCACTTCCCGTGTCGTGTCGCCCGCCACACGTCTCGCCACTCTTCAACGACACCATCCATCCCACCCACCATCCCTTCCAGTTTGCACACCACAACGCACCATCA
>JAUKWC010016659.1:0-19319 GCA_032356245.1 Endocladia muricata | reverse complement strand
CGGAGGTGCCGCACTGGGGGGTGTTTGTGGCGGTGTGCCATAGGGGGGAGCGCCCCGAGTGGCCAGAGGGTTGGGAGGGGGACGGGGAGGGGTTCAGGGGGTTGGTGGAGAGATGCTGGCGACAGGATTACCGGGAGCGGCCGACAAGTGAGGAGGTGGCGGAGGAGTTGGGGAGGATGTTGGGGAAAGAGGTGATAGGGCGGGGTGGAGTGGAGTGGATGACGAGTGGTGCAGGTGGAGGCGGAGGTGGAGGGGGAGGGGGCGGACGAGGAGGAGGCTCTGTGGTGAGTTCGCCCGGGGTGGGCGTTGTGCGCCCATTGGTGAATTTTATTTGCGAATTTGAGAGGCGCATTCGGGGCATGGACAAAATTGAGGATGGTGCATGCGGGACCCCTTTCTGGCGCAGTGGGGAACGTCAACGGGTGCGCAGCGCAGAGGCGGCCGTGACCAAGTCGCGCGTCATGGCAGAGTTTGCCGCAAGTTCCATGGCCTCCTCATCGCTTCTGGACGGCTCCGTGCCGGACGCCCCGGCATCCAGTACTGCATCAGAGCGCGAGCGTAGCGTACAGAACCGCTCACCGGCACCTGGGGAACAGCTTGTGGACAGTCGCCACATGCGTGGCACCATGACGGGGTGGGTGCCCAGGTCGTATTCTGTAGGGGCCACCATGGAGATACAGGCAGAGGTTGGGGATGCTATTGTGGTGCCGAAAGAGGTGGAGGATGTGGTGGAGGAGAGGAATTCTCTGGAGGATGATGTGGATGATGTGGATGATGGCGATACTGGGGGGGAGCTGCGAGAGGACCCCAAGAAGAGTGGCATGTCGGCGGCAAGGGCGAAAGTGGTGGAGAGGCCGCGCGGCGTGGAGTACCCATACAAGAAGGAGGTGCTGAGTGGTGACTGTGTCGGGTTGTGTCGCGTGTTGACGCAGAGTGTGCGCGATGGACGTGCGGCCACGTTTATATTGGAGGCCCTCGGAGTCGTGTTGGGGGACACGGAGCGGCATTGTGAGACGTTTACGAAGCGCAGCGGGATGCGGGCGATGGCCACTATTCTGTCGCGCTATGGAAGCAGGGACGGGCGTTTGTGCAAGGCGGCGTGCGTGTGTGTGCTGCGTCTGGCGCGCAGTGACAGCCCCACAGTGGAAGCGGAGCTGCGTGCGACAGGGGCGTGCGAGCTGGGCATCAATGCGGTGCGTTGGCACCCGGGCAACCTGCCGGTGGTGCAGAGTGCGGCGTGCGCGTTGCATCAGTTATGTCGGATGTCACCGGCGTTGTGCTCGATCACAGTGGCGCTAGGGGGGTTGGAGTGTGCGTTGCGGGTGGTGGCGCGGAGTGGGGGCTCATTTAATCGGGATGTGCCGGTGGCTTTGGCGGGTTTGGAGTTGATTGAGTATATTGCAAACCTGGAGCGGGGGGTCTTGGAGCGGGGGGTCTTGGAGCGGGAGACAGTGGAGAAGGTGCTCGAGTGTTGTCAAGTGTTCGAAGTCGAGAGGATTGATGAACGGTGTTTGGCGATTCTGTTGGCGGTGACAAAACAGGCAGATGGCCAGGAAAAGGTGTTTTCGACGGAGGGCGCGATGAGTATTTTGGCCGGGTTGATTCGGCGCACAACTGATATGTCAAGCCTGCAGAAGTTGAGTCGGTCGGAAGGGGATGAGAAGGAGATGAAAGACGCTCGTGATCAGGGAGCCCAACGTGCATCGAGATTTAAGGTGTGTGCCGGCATCGTGTCTGAGTTAGCGAAGTTGTCGAATCGCTTGACCATGCGGGCGGCGTTGCTGTCGAGCAATTTCACCGAATACTTAATTCACGGCATTGACTTTCACGAGCGATGGCGGGGGAGTAATTGCGAAGAGGACTTGAGTATCGGGATAAATTTGAGCACCACTCAAGTCGTGAATGATGCCTTTTCAAAAGCCGAAGTGCCTTGGGATGGCGTACCCACGACTTTAGGCGCTCCTCCAGCCGTGTCCGAGGCTTTCGAACCTCGCCAAGTTGGGATTTTACAAGAACAAGCAAAAGAACAGCAGCGTATGTTAAACATGGAGAACCTCCAAAGAATAATTCGGATAAGATCAGTGTCTGGTCTTGAGTGTCTCAAAAGCATAACACGTCTAGGGACGGACATGTGTGGAGCCATGCAGATGGAGGGCGTGTTTGTCGTAACGCGTGATTTATTAGACTTCCTCCCTGAAGACCGATCGTTGGCAAACCGAGTGGCTCTGTTTCTAGAGAGCATGCTTATTGAACGGGGTGCAGATGGTATTGGCGCGGAGACAGAACTGATCTATGAGGCAACTTTGCACCTGCAGCAACACTGGGGAAATGACTTCCGGCTGCAGAAGCATGTTAACGAAGCTTTGCGCGTTCTCCGCGAAGCATTAGAACCAGAAGAATTGGATAATGGGGAAGATCATATTTCACAGGTGCATATCGGGGGACGATACGAGCGACTTTCTGCTTTGAAACTGTTCTTGAAAAAATCACCTCGCCGCAAGAGGCGTTATTGACGACGTATAGAACGTTCACGGTGCTGTTCGAGAGGCAGAATGTGTGTAGGTTGGTGCTGTGTAGGTCAACACCGGCTGCCCGCGAGAATTGCTGCACTGTTGCAGATACTCGCGCTCCTCATCATGCTCTATTTCTGTAAATACTATGAACCTTTCCATGCGAACGCTGATGCACGAATGCGAGCAGGTTATGACTTCCACACCTGGCTAGCAAATGCCTCTGGTAATGGAGTGCAGAGCAGTCATTTTCTAAGTCATCCTTCCTCACATCATGTTGTAGTTTTAGAAGAAGAGAACGACAAGCCGAACATAGATACGATAAGATGTGAGATATACTTTCAGAGGAAACCTTCCCGACCTAGAATGCTTATCTTTGTATGGTTCGAAGGTATTTCTTCAACTTCGTATCCTGAAGCTGAGCGATATGCGCACAACTGATTTACTATGTCTACGTCTGCAGTGACTACATGCCCTTTTGCGCCCATGTCGACGACATACTCGTCTGACAGGGGGCGAGAGGTTTGCACTGACACCACATGAAGACCGTCTTTAGTGTGTATTGGACATTCGGCTTCATATGAGGTCGAAGTTCGTCGGTATGTTACATGTTCAAGGAGGCATCCACTTTCGATATTCATGGTATCTACTTGAAACCTTATGAGTATTCTACACGGGCAGGTTGGAGCTGTAAAAAAAGTCAGCATACTTTTTGCGTAGCCCGACTTGTAGTGCAACAGAGTAGGCTACCCTTGGTTTTGACGTCATACGAAGGGGTGAGGAAGCTTACAGGTACAACAAGTAGTAAACTCGTCATACGTATTATATGATTTACGTACTTTCTCGGTTGTCAGTTGGCCTCATGTGAGGCGAACTTGAAGTTGAAATATTAAATCATTAGGCAGGTTTTTGACTTCGTTTTGCCTAGGCGCCATCCCGTATTGTTGACAGTTCGGACACGGTAGAGCTGTCCAACCTCATCAACAACAGAATCACGAATTCCGCTGAATATCCCGAGTCAGCGATTTTCAAAAACTATATCTTCCACTTCCGACCCCCGTCGCATTGTTGGATCGCGAGTTCATACTCGTGCTCGCCTTGTAACCCCTGACTCCAAGTGTTGGTGAACGTATCGTATTGGCTAGAAGACCAAGTAAGTGCCAGGAACCGTCAGAAACGTCCACAAGTCTGAGGTCGAGGGCACAAATGGCAGTGACGTCCATTTCAACTGGGAGCTTAGTGGTGATGTAAAGGTCATGTCACTGCGACTGATAAATATTAAAAGCAGGAGCGAGTCTGGAAAATGCCTCTGATATACGAACAAAGATGGCTTCTTCCAGTTTCAGTTCATGGAGGAATCGGTCAGCCAGTTTAAAACCCCATGTTGATGGTGACTCCGTTACAAACATTGACGGGGAGAGTCAAGGTGTTACAGTGGGCACAGGTAATAATGCATCTGGCGCGACCCTTGAGGTCAATGGTGTAATGCAGACTCAGCCGGAGGCAATAGTGGAAATGGTCGGCTTCATTTGCACTAATCTGTGGAACATCACTAATACAATTAAGGGCATTGTGTACAGAAGCTGCCTGTCTGCAATGATAGCCCCTTCGGACTACTTTAAGTGGTCCTGTATACGGCCTGATGTGATGTGTATGGTCACTTTGACAAGCTGGGAAACGGAAGTGGGTCCTTCAGGATAGCAAACAGAGGTGAGATGTTACGAGTTTTTGGAGTTTCGACTCTGATGACAACGATACAGTTCAGTGGTCCTCAGACGTTACGAGGCAGCAATCCGAGGAGCATGCATGTACTGTTTGCTCATTTTGGTGAAACTTTACCGCCTAATTGTTTCGAGTAGCTCCGTATCTGCACTGAAACTAGCGGGGCTGGATGTAGCGCTAAGACTAGATGCTCCAAATCGAACATTGCTAAACTTTTGTTGAGGCAAGCGATGACCGCTGGGATACGGAAGTCAAGCCATACCAGTAGACGTACGTCTACCGGAGTGTGGAAAGATCGCCTGGAGAGAAGCATGAGCTGTACTTCCGTGATATTCTGTACTTTCAGTCCCGCAATCGGAAGCCCAGCAGCGGATACAACTTCAGGCTAGCTTTTTGTCATATTAAGAGTACCATGATGTACAGAAGTGGTACTCTGATACCTGGCTAATTCTCGAGACCATGGTTTCAGACTCGTAGAGTCAGTTTTAATAGTTCCTGCTGTGAATCGTTAGAAACTGGAATGGTTCTCTTTTATAATGGCCTGAGGTCTACTGATGGTCTTAACACAGACAAATAAGGACGCTATAATGACTACATTTTAGGATGTACAGTTACTGACAACAAATGTCACCTCAGGATGATGACTACCAGCCCTCATGCCATGGATCTCATGTACTTTGACCGAGACGGACAATATGTTGTCAGCTCTACTAGATGAATCTCCACTTGTGATAACCGTCGATTGTGAGAGGTGAAGGTTCTGTGAAAGAAACCCGCATCTTGGGAGTCTCGATAATTCGACCCCGAAAGTATCTGAAAAGTACTGCGGAATATAATGTCGGGTTGATAGGTATAATTAGTTCCGTCAGATTGACTTTAAGTTAGAAAAGTAGTTCGGGGCTTACGATCGGGCGATGAGAGTCGAAATTTGTCTTCTGGCTGACTATTTTACCGGCTCCTAGAAAGGATACTGCGGATGTTGAAAGAGCTTCGCCTCGACTCTGAATGAATCCTATTGTGGATTGGCAGATCGGCTGACTGAAGATAGTACGGAAGTTACTCGAAAGAGCTACAGAGGATCTGGAACTGCAACCCTCAATATCAGTATGAACCTTGGTAATGAATTTTGAGTCCAGTTGGACCGACGAACGACCGATTCCTGTTCTCTGACAGGACATCCTAAAAGTTTGGTCATTGGTTTCGCAGGTACTCGTGTAAGCGCACTAGGAAGTAACCGCATCTCTGTTCGGTATATCATCGAAATATACGCTGAGAAGCTCACATTCGTCATCGTAGTACTCCGAGCTGTTGCTTTTAGCGGCATGTATAGGCAGAGTATGGGGTCTACTGTGGAGGAAACTGAGAGCAATATCGAAATTTTTTAAGGAAGTTTGAGTACTGAGGTACTAACTTGACCTTAGTTAGCTGCCTCAGTTGATAATCTGGATAATGCCTACGTATGGATAGGAAGAGCCCCTAGGATACTGTTGCCTCGAGGAAATATACCAGCGTGAGACAATCCGCACCATTTCGGTCCGTCAGTATGAAATACACCTTTACAAGAGCTTCCTACATATTGATTTAGTTTCAAGGGTGTGCTGCGAAAGGATTGTGAAACCAAACTAATTTGGATTCCGTGCAGTCCTCACAAAAAGGAATCCAGGTCCAATGACGCGCCCGACGAGAGTGAAACCTGCCGACTACGTCTGTGTTTCCAGAAATGGACGCGGACATCCACCGCGTGCAGTATCGTAAGAAACCTTCCACCCGTACCGCACATTTTCGAATGCCATGGAGTGCTGACTTCCGTGGCATTCCAAAACGTGGAGCTCATGTATTACCGTGGTTTTCCGCATGGACGCTGATTTCCAAACTTTTTTTTTGAAGTGCCGCTTCCAGCGAACGGCTGCGTCTACTGCTCACAGCTTACTTTCTAGTCTAGTGCAATTACATCGCTGATAGTGCGCTACTACAGGGGACTGTAAGCCCCGTGCTGCGCTACAGTATCTTCTTTACAGTACGCCAGGCGCGCCTACGTGTACTGCTGACAGTGTGTATATTTTTTGCGTATTTGGTTAGCGCCGCAGTACCGCCGGCGCACTAACCTATTAATTACTTATTATTTACTTCGGCGCTCACTAGGAGCCCCACCACCACCCCCATGGTATATAGTCTTAGTCAGACTAGCCATCTCTAACATCAAAGGTACGGGGGTTTGGCTGTACTGTTTGCGCCCAACTTGTCTTCAGCAATCTAATCCTTTGCGCAGCTTTTTGGCTACCGTCTAAAGCAACCTTCCCCGTACTCGCTTGTCCGACCGTAGCGTTGGCGCTCGTTCCTTTTTCCCTTTAGATTCCCTGGCTTCGGCTACTTATCCCCTACCTATCTCTATCTCTATCTCTATCGACCTACCTCCCTACATCGTCCACTACGTTACTCCCGTAATCCCGACCGACTTTCCCCCACGCGTTATGGCCTGCGGCCTTACAACCCGCGCCCTAAGGGCGGTCGTGCGTCGCTTTACCGCCCCGCCCTTTGAGATCTCAGCTACTATATCCTTTCGATACCGACAACCTTGGTATCGTTCGGATAATACACCTGGTCTCGAACACTGGTGGTTTCTTGGTTCTCTGTGTAGCTCCAGCCATTCACGTCGCCGTGAGCCGGAGCCGCTCAGGGTGCTTTGCACTATACCTAGCAGAACATTCAGGTCACACTGCGAACTGTGCAGTACACTGCAGTTCCGTACCTCACCTTACGTATCTCAATGTCGCATGATGACCTCTAGCCTGCCTCTCGTGGATAAGCTTACCTTGGACTCTTCATACTTTTCATTGCCTTCCAACGGATTTCGCGCCATTCAACTGAAGACCGCTACGCCCAATATGCGCCATTTGCGACTCTAGAAAACTGAGCATTATGCTCAGCGAGGTTCAGCTGCATTGGCTCATCCAGAATTTTGCCGACATTATATGGCAAGAGGTAATGTGTACGAATCTGCGCTAATTTATTGGACAGTATTATAAACCTAGTGGATCGCAAAGAAGGAAGCACATGTAATCCACGTAAGGCGTAGCACATCGGACGAGTGCTGCTGGGCGGCGGCAGTCTAGTGCGTGCCGAACATAAGACGCTTAACTGTATCGCGGGGCTCAAAGGTAGTGGCTCTATCCTTCTCATTTCGTCCGTGTAGTAGAACCTGTTTTGCGCATCGACTAGTTACTTGTTAACAATACATGGGCGAATTCACACGTCTCGCATCGCGTTGTTTGCGCCGAAGTGTTGCTAATTGCATCGCAGGGCTGAGGCCTACACCCGAGTCGCCATCCATCCATACGAAACAACCTTCTTCCTACGCTGTACGGCCACCTATCCGTAGAAGCACGTGGGAAGTGCAGACGCCGACACTTCACTCGACGCTTGCGGTAGCCGTGCTACAGTTGACCCGTGCAGAACGGGAGGCACACACTTCTTGGGCTGAACACGGACTACACGTGTCACAAGAAGTGTAGAAACACCTTGAACCTGGAGTCGAAGTCAGAAAAAAATGTTGTAAACTTGTATTTCGTGGCGTTGGAAAGTAGGTAACTTCTAAGGTCGGTGGGGTGTGACTAGTGTTAGGGGCTGAGATCTGCACATGTGAAAATACATGGACAGATGGATGTTGTTTTTCAGAGTAAATTTCGCACATCCATCTGCTCATGTGTTTTCGTATGTGTAAATCTCAGCCCCCGTCACTAGTCACACCCTCCTGTTCAAAATATTTGTTACTTCTCAAACCTCTTTCTTATGCTATAGCCACCCTAACATCGCCCACTTTCCTGGCGACCTTTCTTGCTGCTGCGCCGAAGTCCTTCTCAGCGGTCATAGTGCGGCCTGCCCATCGAAGCTGGTTCTGAAATTGGCACGTAGTGTTTAAGTTTGTTTGGATGCATGTTATTCAGCCACTTTTTTCGTGTAGCTACCCAATCTTCCTCACCACTGGTTGGGATGGCAATCAAATCATCGAGGTCATGGGAGTCCAAATAACCATCTCTTGAACCGACCCCCTCTGCCCTACTACTCCCGTTCGCGTGCGAGTCTTGAAACACAACCACGTCCGCGTCGTCCCCACTGTCCTACTCCTCACCTATTTCACTATTTGTACCACTAACACTGGCTATATCACTGTCCAGGACGTGCGGGAGCCCTATCAGTCCGTGGAGCACCTCGTCCAGTACACCTTTCCCTTCCAGCATAAATTACACATGGTACCGTACCGTCAACTCATCGGCAATGCGGTCCTTATACCGAGCCCCAGAGTGCGTGAGATGCCCATGCCCGAAAAACACAGAGTTGGGCGGCAAAATGATCCTCTTCATGTTGACCAACGCAGCCGCTGCCACCTGCTCACTCTTTTCCCCGTACGAAAACACGTGTGAATAGTCACACACCCCCAACGAGAAGCCCATTTCCCCGCTCACGATTGCAAAAATACCCGGCGTCTCCGCTCTCAAGGCATAGTCAAAGTCATTATGCGGTGCTTGCCGCGGGCAGTCCTTCCCGGTAACCAAAAACCGACCCCCCGTCTTAGGTCTGAACAGCTTCCTGCCAGATATCTTCCTCAGACCTACCTAGGCGGCAAGGTGACTTACCGATGCGTCTAGTTGCGCACACCTTTGCGAGGCCTACACGCAGTCCCCCCTCGATTTGCAAGTTTCCATCACCAGGCTCCTTGTACTGGAGTAGCAGGCAGTTCCCAGCTCCCCGTTTTCTGTGTCCCCCTCGTCTTCCCCCTCGTTCATACTTGGGTTCTACGAGGTCTCATTTGGCCACTGTCCCAGTGTATTCTCCCCGTTGATTGTGCTAGAAATAAACGAAAACAAGTTTTCACCGGGGGAAAGCTTCCGCTTAGGCGCGAACACTAGGGGCTCCAGAGTTCCGCGCGGAATGCCGCTGCAGTCAACGAAATTCTCAGGGCACGTGTAGCCGACGTGCTGAAACTCATCTTGTCGCTTCTGATAGTAGGCATATGCATTGCAATATTTCTCACCCCCGTCTGTTACATTCCTCCAGAAGTACGTCTGAGACCGGTTGGGCTTCGAGATGTCCGGACCCACATCGATACCGTCGAGCTCGGTAAAGTACACGTAGCTCCCCATGAAGAACTGAATACAATGCATGGCTAAGACATCGTTGATGTCGAGGTGCAAGTGCCTCCGATGCTCAATGGGTACGTGGTTTGGAATCAGGCAAAGTATGGGGTGCGGGTCATGCGCCATCCACACCCGCAACTTCCCTTCTTCGCAATCTGGCGGGCAGAAGTATGCCAGGTTTTCTCGAGCGTCGTGTGTTTGTTCAAACCCCATGGTCTTGTCCGCAGTGCCGAACGGCAGCTGGTTCGGAAACTTGTCGTCGAGCATCTGTGGGGCACCTCCACGTTGGTCCGTGTTCTGCTGGGCCGCCTCGGTCTGCTCAGCGACCTTTCGTGTCAACTGCCTCACTGCCTTTTTCACTCCACCAGACTTCCCCGACTCCACAACCCCTACACGTCGAGGTGTTCACGGCGAGGATGGTGCAGCCGTTGTCTCCCTAGCAAGCAATACTGTCGCGGGCATCACTCCTGTGGCCTTCCGCCCAGCGACTGCAGGGTGGAGTTAAGTCGCGTGGCCAGCAGGATCATGCCTACTAGAGCGGCGTATATAAGGCATAGCGCCAGTGGTCCTCACGTAAGTCGGGGCGGTGTGCTTGTTGGGCCCGGGAGCAAAGTGCTTAGTTACCTTATTCGCGAATCGCGTACCGTGCGCCTTGTTGCTCTTCTCCAGATCTTCTCCAAATTCTTCGTCTCTCTTGGAGGAGAGGAGCATCTGGTCCAGGTAGACCTGGTTAACGGAAATTCTGAGGAGTTTCGATTGCGCAATCTCACTCCCTAAAAAGTCGTCACAGCTCAGGCCGTTCGCCTTGCGATACTTGTGAAACAAGTTTAGTGTCTATCGGACACTGACTTTTGATTTATATGAAGCCAACTGACCACCAAAACCGTACATAAAATATATAATACGTATGGTGAGTATGCTATTTGTTGTACCTGTAATATACCTTACCCCATTCTTTGGTACCATAATAAACGGTAGCCTACTCCGCTGCACTAAATCTATGACTGCGCAAAAATCTCTCTGAGTTTTGTACGGGCCATTCTCCCAGAATAGAGAACTCAAAGACCTCCAAGAAGATAGAAAGAACAGCGGAAGTGGACGTCTCATTGATGCTTTAGTATCTCCGCCAAATCTGGTCTCATATGAGGCAATTCGACCTCTTATGAGGTCAGATGCCCAATGGGCACTAGGCAGGCTTGGAAAGGCCGTTGCGCGCACGCGTAGAAAGGTTCAGATTCAAATCTTCCGTCGCGGTCCGGGTTGTTGGTGAACCGCAACGCGGAAGTCATGAATAGAGATACGACTCGAGGTCTCTATGAGTAAAGATGCTGGTCGTCAAGGTAATTGATTTCGAGTTTCTTAGAGGTCGACGTATCGAACGTCAGATCCCTTAGCACTGTTAAGAGGCCTGAGTCTCGGAGGATAATCTTGGTTGCGCGTACGTAGCAGCTGGATGCAGACAGGCCGGTTGCTATAAGCAGAACAGGTATTGTCAGTGCATCCCGAGTTCCCTTCCGACTCAACGCCAGTGGTACCATGTCGTTTTGGACCGCGAGACCCTGCATGAAGTTGACGACATTCATGGCGTAGTAAACGAACGACTTGTCGTTGCGGACAAGTTGGGCGGAGGCGTTCTGCTGGGACGCGTTGGATTTAAATTCCGTGTCTGTCATTTCCCATCCATAGTTTTGGCGGACGAGACGCACGTGGAAGGGCTCGCAAGCCCATGCCTTGCCATCCTTCTCCTCTTCCAGGCTTAGGACGGGTTGGCGCCGAAGAAAGCCTTCCACCATGGCCCATTTGGTGCCTTCCCGCAGCACCGTGCCGGTCTTCATGATCTTGTCAGCGATATCCAATAGCGAGGGATTCTTGCACCGTCGCACTGAGCCAGACACGACGCCATGGTCGTACTTCTAGCCACGCCCAACTATGGTGTTCTCGAGGCCGTTGATGGTGGCATCCGTGCTTTCGCGAAGAACGTGCTGCGGCTGTATGGTCGGCGCAATAGAAACATAGATCTCGGTGAACTCATAGTTGGCCTTTGAGAGATTCGGAGAGGAAACCGGCTGCTGCTCGACCCTCACTGCAACCACATTGGAACCCTCACTGTCGGAAGTCTCTGATGGTGGAGAGCGGTCGGACGAAGGATACGCCTCCCCTGAAGCGTCCCGACGCCGGTGTTTGCGTAGTGGCGACTACATTAGGGAGGGCTGCACGCCCGCTTCCGCCCGGGTTTTCTCCCCCGTCGCGGCACGCCGCAGTTCCGGCTCCGATTACACCCCCGGCTGGGGCTCCGTGGCCAACGTGAGCAAGGCGCGTGTGGAGGTCGTCATGAGGAGTTTGTCGGTCATTTTGGAAGTACGCCACTTGCGAAAAAGGATCAACAATGAGATTGAAAGAGGGGGGATTTCATGATGGGAAGGCAAGGAAGACGAAAAAGGATTCTTGTGCGGGTAAGGGGGCATGGGTAACCGTAGAAAACGGAAAGACTGACGGGAGAAAGTGGTAGCGCGGGAAGGGTAGAGATACGAGGGCGACGGGAGGATGAACAGGCACGGTTTGCGCCAGTTATTGTCGCTCACAAAGGTAAGAAGTTCGGAGCACATCGCATTAGCAGGATTTCACGTTTGAAGAAAAAACGAATTTCCGAGACGGAGGGAGGGTCCCTAATTACAGGTGATGAGATCTGTCCATGTGAAAATACACGGGCAAATTGATGTTATTTTGCAGATGACATTTCGTATATTCACCTGCTCATGTGTTTTCACACGTATAGATCTGAGCCCCTGTAAGTACTGGCACCCCCCCGCACGGTAAATAATCTACTCATTTTTCGAGGTCTCGTGAAGGGGGCGCCACTATTCGTAAATGCTGATACGATACATAAACGTGAGGGTATGTGAGTACGTCGTCTTCCAGGCCCCTGTCCTCCCTGCACGCACTATAAATGGCACACACCTGCTCCCACAGCACGACACCTTACACCCTCGTGATACCGATTTATCGACGCGGTCTTCCCTGAATTTCTTGCTTCGTCCTCGTCTCTTGTCCCTATACTTCTATCGACGTGATTTTCCTTCCTTTGGTTGCGATGCTCCGCTCCTTTCTCCTTTCATTCCCTCCATTCCTGGGCTTCTTTCAATCTTCCCCTTCTCACGGCACTGCAAATATGCCGTCGACTAGACTCGGTCGGCCCAAGATAGCCGGCGGCGTGTGCTTGCCTGCCTTCATTGCCGTTCTCTCCTCGTCCGAGATGAAGGTGAAGATGGACCTTATGAAGTTCCACATATCGGCTATCCTGCACTTTGACATCACAGCAGACGAGAAGGCCTCAGCAGTTATCGAAGAACACTGCCACAGGCAAGAGCAAGCAGCGCAAGCCTGGCAGCGACTCTCGCGCTTATATCGAGAGCGAGGACCCGGTCTTAGGCGAGCTTTGCAGCAAGAAAATGAAGCAGCTAGTACGCGCAGCGCTGTCAATCGTATTGCTGACCCGAAAAGACAAGAGGATTGGGAAGGTCGCGGATGCAGCCCTGAGGCAGAAGAACTACCGGGTGTCTCTTATAGGTGGCACTAAGTTCATTCCATCTAAGGTAAGCAAGGGTGGGGAGGTAGTCTTGCCAGGAACTTCTTCTGTTGGCCGCCCCAGAGCCTTCGAGGTTCTTATGTTCTTCCACACGAGCAATGTGTGCCACTCGGGGCGCGGCAGCAAACATGTACTTTCTTTGAAGAATATAAATCAAACCAGAAATCGCGTCGTGTTTGCTGTGCGACTGCTTACTCGAGGGTGGACAAAGCTGGCCAAGGCAGTCGGAGTTTCGCAGTTCGAGGCGTTACTCGGATCCAATCTTCTGTTTCGTCCGCGCGTTTAGCACTTTGTGGCTTTGAAGTCAAGTGCTCATGGCTTTGCACCCATCACGCAGGAGACCACGCCGCAAGGGAGTGGGGTAGCAGGTGTGGAGGAGAGTGCGAGCAGTAAGATAGGTTGGGATCCAACTGCTGAGAAGAATGTGGCAATGCTGGCGGTTACCAGTCTGTTCCTGCCGAGCTTGCAAGCCACAGTTACAAACGATACTTTTTACGATGTCAAGCACCGCACCAACTGGCCGTATCTTGGCCCAGTTGAGTCGCGCGATTACCACTTGTCAAGGGTCCTTACCGACGTGAGCGGGAATACTCGGGAGGCCTTGGGGCTTCAGCGTGAAGCGCTTAAAGATGATGGCGCCCGTTTAGAGGCTATCAAGGTGAAGCGAAAGCTGTTGGATGCCGATTCGGAGTATACGAGACCGTGTCGTTGTCGGCGGGTGACACCGTCGAGCACCACGCCCAGTGTGGGACTATCCGCGCAGCCTCGTCGTTCTTCTTCTTCCGGGCTGAAAGAGGAGATGGAGCTGGATGTGCAAAGTAGCGACAACGATGTGGTGGGTGTTGTAGCAAACAGTCGTACAAGGAAAGCTCGTCAGGCTTTCCGTTCCACTCTCGACCCATTGGTACCAGAGCCGAAAGACCCAGCTCGTGAAGCGCCAGAACCAGCCAACTGCTGAAGCCCATCTTCACCGCCGGATGAGGAGTCGGAAGAGTCACTCCGGGAAGATAATCACGCGGCCAGCGTTCTCGCGAAGTTGCCCGGCGTCATGAAGTCGGACTGCCGTGTCCACAGCTGCGACTTACACGACCCCCTCAATCAACACGCGGACAACTCGGGTGAGTGCCGGGAGGGTAAGGTTCAGCTGCTGTCCACTGAACCTCCGTTCGACACCAGAAGCGAGAACGGTGCGGACAACTTTGCCCATGATTTCTTCACCGACAAGGACGTGGACGCCTTCATCCCAATGTTCTAAGCATTGCTTGCTAAAACCCGCCACGGACTCATTTTCTGTAGTGGTCTACAATTCGGCACATGGCTCTCACGCCTCAAGCGTCGTAACAGCCGAGAGGCTTCCGACGAGAGGAGTGACGGGGCCAGTTCGTCGAGGACGAGGAGGCAGAAGGACCTCGTGTTTGACGTGGAGGACCGGGCGATGGAACACGGCCGAGCTCGAGGTGACTACACGCGAAATCCGGGTATAACATGATGCGACTGCGCCTCAGTCACGCAATGAGCTGTTCACTTCTGGCGGAGGCATGTATCGCTTCAAGTGAAGTTCGCGCGAGTATGCCACGAAAGCAACGGGTATTTGCAGTGACCAGAAGCAGTATGGACGAATTGTGCGTAATTGTATCCGAAAAACAATACCCATCTCCCGGTACAATTTTACACGTGCAGATCCCAGCCAATGTGATTAGTGACACCACCCAAGTGTGAGCTGTAATTACCTTCCGGAATGCTTACTTACAGGTCTTCAGTCCCTGCTTCTAGTCCTGCAGGTGGCGCTTATGATACTTCAAATGTCCGGGAGTACTCTACGCGTGTCCATGACTTGACAAGGGCCACACTACCAGTGGTAGCTGCTAGCCAGGACTTGTACAGCTCAGTTCATAATTACTGCGACGTAGTTCCGGAACTTGTTCTTGTCATGACGCCTCCGCCGGTCCTGTCCTGCCTGTGGCGCAGCTCTACATTCATGGTTCTGCAGGGTAGAAGAACGAGAAGGGCTGTTCCGATGCATACATCTCGCAAGCGCACCCATGAGCAGCGGGAGGGGGAGGATGTTGCCCGAGGTGCCCCTATCACTGTGACTGCACTGAGCTGACAGGGTATCCCAACTCAGCCAGACCCTGCATGCAGGTTGGCGGGGGTTGTCCCGCCCCAGACAGCGCCGATGTTGTCTCTGCTTGGCCAACAGGGTGAACGAGCCGACGGTGCCACTGTTTTGACGACTAATCGTGCTGCTGTAACACTGGCAGTTGCACCAGGGCGTGCTGTCAACCAGATTCGTTCTTGTCGTTCGTCTATTTGATCTGACCGCTGCTCGAGCACAGACAGCTTCACCGTCTGTGCCGGAATGGCGTCCACTCCGCGCGTCCGCACGCCCGGCATTCCCGTCCCAGTGCGGTCGTACATCTGGCGCAGGGCAGGGTAGCCTCATCGTGCCACCCTGTGTCCTCCTGGTGCATAGGTGGTGAGACCGCCTTGGTCTCAACCTCCGTCCGTGCCGTCCCTGACAAGGGTTGAGATCTCTGCTGCAGCTTGCTCACAGTAGATATCGCGTGAGCCGATGGCAGACGTACAAACGAAGCTTGGCGATCAGACGAAGAAGGTCTGGGCGCAGGAGCACGAGATTACTGGTATGAACACAATGGTCAGCTACGACAAGGAGAAGCTACGGCACGCCAATTAAGAGCTTCTTGAGGCGCCGGTGACGACTGAGTCGACGCCTTCCGAGTTTCTGCGACTACAACCCGAATAAGTGTATCTCATGGAGGAGAACGGGGGCCTACGTGTGGCCCGCGGGATTTCCGGTGGCATCCAGCAGGCTACATAGCGTACGCGAGTTGGACGTGGTCAGAGTCGCAAGCGTACGACATGAATGGGGGCAATGTACATTGGTGTTGTGAAGACCATTGAGAAGCAGACTCTGCAACGATGCCACCGCCAAACTCCTGAGATGGACACAATAAGTTCTGTTGCAGTCCGGAACAGGGCGGGTCGCAGTTAGCCGTACGTCCTGGGGGAGCTTTCCGCGGACGGCCTTGAGGGTGTCGTGCTGATTTCAACGATGGTCCCTGCCAATTGTAAGGAGTACTATACCCTTTGTTACTGCAATGAGGCGACAGCTCGGGTTGGAATGGTGTGTGCAGTGCTTGGCACAGGGGTCCGGTCATCCTTGTCGTTGGACGCCGAGTCGTGCCGCGAGCGCGAGGAGGCTGTTTCAATAGACTACGCTCTGTATGCAAGGATGAAGCCGACGATCGGTGACGTGACGAGAGCGGGGAAGATAAACGCTAGGGACGAGCTTTTCCTATGCGTTGGGTATTTCTTCTCAATGCCGCGGAAGAACACGTTTGTATCGGGCAACGAGCGGGCGGAGCGCTCATCTCACGCACTCCGAGCGCCGGTGAGGCTGGTGAGTCCACAAGCGGAGCAAGAGCCTCCACACTTATAATGGTGGCGACTCAGCAAGGTCGAGGATCTAGCATACGGTAATTACTCTGTAACGAAGCAGGTCTTTGACCATGAGGAGGATGAGGTACTGTTCGGAAATTGTGTCGGGAGACATTTCGTTTCCGAGCTCGGACGGTACGATGCTCAACAGGATGGGACGTCCTCGGACGTGGCCATCCTACAACTCGCACGCCTAGACGACTGGCTGGTATTAGTGGTATTACGCCTGTAGCATCCTGAGCGCGCTGGTGGCCAGCGCCAACGCACTTACAGCCTGTCGTTTTCCAAGTACCTGCCCTCGGCAACCGCGCAGTTACTATGCAGCGGTTGCAACTTTTTATGCCGTAATGCTCCGCAGGAGATGTTTCAGTATGGTTTTACGGTTGGGGGGGCGTTGTGTGAGTCAGTGAATGAGGAGATCGAACGGTCTGGTGAGGAGGATGGCGAGAAGTTGTTAGCGGTCACCCCTGAAATAGCTATGACCATTGTGTAGTTGGGTTCAGAGAACAAGTTTTATGTGCCGACACAAACGACGTGGCTTTAAGTCAACATCTACGGTATTCCTCGCGGTGTTGTCCGTTACTACGTTGCACGTGCAGACTCAAGCGAGAGACCGTATGAACTGTGCAATACCGCGTTTGGCCTGTCACGGACTCCGGCCACAACTCTGGATTCTTCTCCGTGCGCTGTTGTTGGAGCAGAGGACGTATTAATGTCGGCGCACAGGACAGAGAGAAGGACAGAAACAGTAATCCTCTGTTGTCAGCTCACTAAACGGATTGGCGTTTTCTCGTGTGTGCAATTGTAGTGTCGAGAGTATGGCGTGTATCTCGGAGCGGAGGGTGGAGGTAGGGGTACCCGTGCATCGGGGTCTCTGTAGAACCCATCAATGTAGAACAGATGGTCGAGCCAGTATAGCGCAAGGTTGAAAAGGTGGATGTGGAAATTTGGCCGCACCACGTGAGCTCTCGCAATGATAGCAGAGGTATTGCAAAGGCTAAACCAGGGAGAAGCACGAGCTCGACGCCCTCTTTGCTACATCTCTGGGAGCGGGACGGGATTTTCGGTGCGATTCTTATTATCATCTGTAGACCGCCTTATGCAATTGCATTCCAGCGTGTGATGAATAGCGTCGCTTGTTGCAGTACAACCAATGCACCAAGCGACGGAATACCGGGTAGGTTGTAGTGATTGGCGGTTATCCGTACGGTTAACAGACAGAACCTGGGCCACCGATACAGTGTCGGAGTGCTTTTCGTCGTCAGCAGCCCGGAGCACGAAGCTGAACCGTTCCTGTTTCGTCGGGCCGAAGCTGCTATTTGCATAAACGCGCTAAAGGACATGTTTCCGCGTGGGGTCGGGTCGAATGATACTCAAGACGGGATTACAGACTTTGATCGAAGGACAGAAGCCACCTGGAACGTAGCCGCTTTTGACGATAGTAGTTTGGAGTGTGTCAGATGAGTGGACCGAATGCTGCTGGAGATGCGCGGCGCGGATAAGGTCCAGCGGAACAAGGGTGCCGTGGTCACAAAGCTGGACAACAAGGTCGACGGAGATGTCGGGAGCCTTTCCGCATAAAGATCGGAGCAGCAGGGCGGGGAGGCGGCCTTCTTCGTTTCCGAGAAGCGGCTCGGGGAGGGTTGTCAAGTGAGCGAGTTCGTGGGGGTACATTCTGAAGCCTTCTATGACAAGACGTGCCCCGTGCATGTCGTTTATATTCGTGGGCGCGGCTCTGGGGCGACGCGATTGGGAAACGGAGCCGACTCGAGTTCGAACGTCAGCACGGTTTTCGGAGTGCTGAATTCGGCGGACGGTTTCGTCTATGGCTGCTGCCGTTCGTCTGGAGATGCGGCGTTGCTCTTGCTTGAATGCAGTATGATAGTGTTCATAAGCACCGGCATCTTGGTGTTGTAGGCCTTCCAGACTGCAAATGTCACTTGAAGCGGAGGTGACCAGATGAAACTTGAATGTCTTGAGCCTGGTCTGGTCGTGGCCCCCAAAGATGTGGAGCATGGAGGCTTTAAACTTATGAACACGGTCCTCTAGATTGTAAACTTCGGCGAAGCTCCATTGCTTCTGTAGTCCCTGTGTCAAGCTGAGTATCGAGACGTGTGAGTACTGAGCGCAAAAAGGGCGAGCAGCGCGGAGTCAGCTCCGTCAAAGCAGCAGGTTAGGATTCCTGCGATAATCAGAAAGACCATGCCAACGGACTTGTCGTGTTTGGCCTCGAGGAGACCACAGACTCCTTCATTTGTGTAATATTAGTTCAGGCCACTGCCTTCTTCGGAGGCAGAGAAGTCGACGTGTCGGCCAGGAACGTAAAAGTCCCTCTGCATGGCAGCTAGACCTGTTTTGCTTCCGCGAAGTAAAGCAGTGCGGATGGTTCTGAACCGTCGTTGAATGTTGCCGGCGGAAGCTTGCGCTGTGAGTAGAAAGGGGGAGTCTATCCAAAGAAATATACAGTTCTTGATTAGCTCGGAGATGCCGAGGTGGAAGTTGTGCAGCCATTCGAAACCGAAAATGGAGTGCATGTCGAGAGGAGAATTGGCCGGAAGCAGGGTGTATCGTTCCATAAATGATGGCCAACTCCACAGGGATGATGTGACGAGGGTTTGCTACGCCTGTGCGGTGGCAACTCATGACTGAACCTGCCTGCCGAGCAATGCATGGGTAGCGGGGTCGGACTCGAGGTCGGCTACTTTTCTGCGAAGAGGGATGGTGGAAGGCGTGGCACGCGGCGGAAAACAAGCGGACGAAGTAGGTCGATCTGAAGGTACTTCGCAACGCGGGCAGGGTTTCCTGTTTTTTGTGCCTGATCGAGTGACGATGATGTCCTTCGCCTCGAGTATGTCGCAACGGTAGCTGGGGAGGAGTGGGTGACATTTTCAAAGACTAAGGTAGGCA